>WBMW01004158.1:0-12232 GCA_013396635.1 Penelope pileata | reverse complement strand
TTGTATAACCCAAAGACTTATAATGTAATCAGGTAACTGAACTGTATAAATGAAACAGGACAACTGACCATAGAAGTGGCAGTGACTCTTTCAGACCAACATTAGAAGCATTTTTGAGTCATCATGTCTAGTATCCTGTTTTTACTGGAAACCATGTCATATAAATACCTTCAGAATGTACCCAGCTCCGTTCAAAATGCTTGCTTATTAATACAGATTTTTTTTTGCCCAGCTTGTTCATCAGAGAACTTACCATGATTCAAATATGTCCATCATTACATATTTGAGCAGACAATTGCACATAGAAATGTGCAGCGAAATGCACAATTCAAACAGACATGCATTTTTTTCTTTTAAACAACTGAATCTGGTCTGAAGGTATTTTATCAAAGCAGCTACTTCCTATTCTACGCCAAGCAATGCTGCAGTCCCAGTTCTGCCCTTGGCTACATCAAGCCAACACAGATTTCAGACTGCAATCTTAAGTGCAGTTACTTCAGAACTACTCTGATAAACAGGAGATGGATCACATCCTTTAGGCTCGTGAAATTCTGATAGATTAACTTTGACAGATCTAGAAAGAATGGTTTTATCATCGTCCCTAACGTTCTACACCATCCCTCTACAGAGGTTACTGAATCACAGCAGATGGGAGTGCATGGCTTGGCTACTCCAGATCACAGAGCAGTACACACCAGCTTAAACCACTGCCAAAGGTGTGGTTTGTGTGAATACATCAAAACAAGAACTGACCCTGTAGAAGCTGTGCACACATTTTGCCAAATCTACAGAGAAGGCAGCAAATTTTGGGATGTCAAACCCAACACAGCAGTACCTTCACATGTGCAGCTACATTGATTTGCACAGTGAATATGAGCAAGATCTCACAGCCAGATGAGAACACTCCATGGTTGAGCTGGCAACGCTTACACAGTCCAGCTGCTTAATTGGCCATGTCTTCCTGTCATACCTTTATTTTAATTGAATCACTTGATAGGTTTGTATCCCCTGCAAAAGGCTAAGCACGAGTCAGACGTCTCAAGGCCTCCACTGTCTTGAATGAGAGCATTTAAAAGAAAGTTATGTAATTTATATTGAGAAAAATGAAACAGTGAAAAGAGTTGATAATTATATTTTTTCTCAGAAAGAGACCAGAAACACTAGACTTACTGCTTAAATTCCTGCATCCAGGCTCCTACTGTTAGAGTAGTAACATCCAACCATATATAATTTCTAAGTGCGTGTTACCTCCAAAGAAAGGCTATACCAGTCTAATCTAACCTCCTGTTCAGCTTTCTCTAAGTGTTACTCAAAGAAACAGTGAAGAAAATCAGCAGCGAACAGAGATGGCCTTCCTTCCCCTCACCTCAAATCAGTTGTCAAATAGGGAATATCCTGGTTTTAGAAAAAGTGAGAGGAAAATTATAGATATAAACTTAAATATAAAATATAAATTAAATTTAAAATTAAAAATATAAATGAAATTTGTTTGATTTGCATTCTCATGCCTACATTCATAATCCAGCACATGTTCAAAACCAGTTAATTAAATGTGACAACTTCAGTAGAAATCAAAACAATTTCATTTTAAAATACACGAGCTAAAAAAATCAGATGGAAAATTCAAATTTTAGGATATAAAAGTTGATATTACCTAGCTCCACGAAATTTCATTTTACTTTAGCATAACTTGACTGATGTATGTATTGGGTTGTTGCTTTAATAATTTTCTGTAAGAGCCAGAAAATAAGAGAAAGAAAGGAATACATGACCTAGAGTTTGTTTATTGTGCTGAAACTCTCAGTCTATTTCTCCTGTCAGTCATGCTCTGTCCTGGCTAACCATTATTGATCTCTTCTGACTTCATCAATTCACCTGCGATGCTGAATTGTCAAAACCTACATGTAGTACCCTAAATGACTGTTACTAGTACATTCAAGATAGTAACTGTTTGCCAATTATACATAAAATCATAGTCCACAACACCAGTAGTGCACAGAAGCCACTGGTGGCACCTACTATGTAGATTTGCATATGCTATACAGAATTCAAATTGAATTTATCAGGCAAAACTAATATTAATTTCATTCCATTCTCCTAAGACATAGTGGATAGGAGAGACTGAAACTTTGAGAAGATGAACTACTTTTTTTTATGTAGAAAGGGAAGAAAGAAACAGTTGCTATGGGACACAAAAAAATGAAAGCACGTATATAAAGAAATCAGAAAATAAAGGCAGTAATAAAATGGCTAGAGTGCGAGTTTAAAATAAAGTAGATTTTGCATGAGAGATTAGTATCTGAGTAGAAATCCGTGCATCTTGCAACATCCCCTGTTTCTCCATGTGCTTTGTGGCATGAGCACTCAGAAAAGACAGCGTTGGAATTGGTGACATCTTCAGTGTTTGTTTAGTTGTATCACCAGCTCTCACCTGCAGTGTATTCCCAGCTCCCCTCCTTCTCCTTTTTCTCTTTCCCCTTCTCCTATACACACGCTTCTGCAGTGCTATTGAAATCTAGAAGGTCTGCAACTGCTGCAAGATCAAAACACGTTTGTCATTAAATTAAAGCTTGTAAATAAAAAAAACTATAAGAAAAGGGGAAAACAAAAAAGAAAGAAAGGGGAAATAACTGAAAATGTCTAATCTTTCCTCTATATTCTTGTCTACCACATCACAAGAAAATAATTGCTTCTTTGAAGATCATATAAAAGTCTAAAAAGCACAGCAGTGATCTTCAAGGATACATCTGGGAACAAGACTAATAAATGTTAAGAGGAGTAAAATATGTTGCGTAGTACATTGAATAAAAGTACAGCTACTACATAGGACAGTGCAATAAACTAATCTTACCTGCTTGTGCACAAAGAAAACTGCTTTTCTGCCCCATGAATATGCAGCCCTTCTTCCTCCTCACTTGGATCAAAAGACCCTCCTGCTTCCCAATCAGACCTCTCCGAGCCATTCCTTAGAAGGCTTTTGGCATACACAGATTGAGTGATCCCTTCGTATTCCTCAAGGAGATGGGCTTAAAATCTAGCTAGTCCATATAATAAATAAATCTGCTCTGCAATTTTTTCTCATCATTTCCTTCCTTCCCAGACCTCTTCAGCTAGGTTTAAGAATTGTAGGGAAGAACATGGGTGTAAGTGATGAGGTGTTTCCTTCATCCTATCATTTTTCAGTTGTAAATCTGATCAGGAGTTGTATGCTGCTCCTGCAAGACTCACACAGTCAGAGGAAAAAGGTGCAGACTGCACAGAGGAGCCAGTACCCAGCAGGAACAACCTGACTTCTCTGATATGAGGTGTGTTTTTTCTTTTGCACCCCAGGCTTCCAGGCATCTGTCCATTTTCTCTTCTACTCATCAGGTAGATACTGGAAGTCCTCTAGGCTAGAGGTTCAGCACCTCATTTTCACTGATTCCCTCATTATGTATTGGTCAGAGAAGTTTTAATCCATGGGCACTGTTCAGACTGGGTTTATTTTTCTCTTCCAGTGTTTCTGTATTTGTTATGTGTCATCTAATGTAAGGGTTGCAGTGGTAATTGCTACCCTTCTGTGGAAATGCTCAGTAATTGCTGCAGCAAACCTCACATAACATCCAGAAAGCAGCTTAGACTTGGCTCCAGACAGCCTTCATTTACATATCCAAATGCATTTCTGTAAAGCTAAACTGAATGTGTGTTTATCAGACAAGCCATACATTTAAAACTACCGTGTTCTCAGCCTCTTCTCCATAAAAAGGCAAGCCCTTAGAAAGGAGCTAGAATTCATCACTGGGCTGCCAGTTATCAGCAAGCCGAAGCCCTTCTGCCTGGGGAGTACATGCTAATTCCGTTCCCGGACTGAATCTAAAATTGTCATAGAGCAAAATCCTTATCCCCGTTGCATAATCAGTCATATCCCCTAGGGAGAAGAAAGTACACAAACAAAACACCCACAAACACACACAAACAGAAAACCAGCGTAAAAATATCTGTTTCCCCTACAGTAAGGATTTCCTAGGGTCTCGTGCCCACCTACCATCTCACTAGCTGGTTTGGTACTTACAGATATACTACTGATCTATGAATGAGGCTTAACAGCAAAATAGCAAAATCTGATGATGACGTAAAATTGAAAGTGATTTAACAAATCAGTTAACAATAAGACGATTTTAGTCTTCTGAACAGAACAAGCAGTGTTTAAGGATCCAGCTCCACATCACAATGAGGGAGTCCCTCATCCTGTTGAATATATCCAGAAGAAAAATTATTTAATGAATAGCTGATAGTGATGATGCCCAACAGATAAGGTGAATAGCAACCTATGTGAATAGCAATATATGCTAACACGCACATTTCTTTTTTGAGGAGGGCTCACCTCCTGAAATGGAAAAAAAGTCTGTAAGAAATTGACAATAAATGAGTAACATTCCTCACAGTCAAAAAAATGTTATGAAAGCAGCAAAAAAAGCAGAATCTTAATTAAAGAAAAGCTTCAAAAGCAAGTAATAACCGAATAAAAATGTATTGGAAAAAAAAAATGGAATAGAGAATTTGGAGTGTGACAAAATCTCAAGGAAAGCAAAACACATAAAAGAATAATGGTGAGAAGAGGAGAATTTAAAGAAAAAGAGATCAAATTGAAATGAAGGAAGACAATTTCTGTATTACTTATAGTTTACTGTTGTCTTACAGTCAGAGGGAATGTTTTCTTTAGTAGCTGTTTAATATATCATTTGCTTAAAAAAAATCAAAGCTATTCACAGAAAGAAAAAACTGCTAAAGAATATGTTTCAGAAAGGTGTTGGAACTTAAATGTTAAAAACAAATCTGCTTGTTCACAAAAACAAATCTGCCTTCAGACTGCATTTCTGAAGGTCACATAAACTAGTTAGGTGCATAAAATGGGACTAAGGCAAAACTGAAAGAAACTAGACTCCAGACCGCAATCCCCTTCTCCCTTCTTTACCTTCCACTCAGTTGCCACCTAATCTTGAAGGCATCTAAACACTACGTGCATGTCAGTCTCTGATCAGAAGTCATTGAACAATAACTGTATACTCGGAAGTGCTGTAGGTCTGTACAGCACCATCACCAGTAAGTCACTGACAGCACAGCTTGGATGGGATTCAGAAACCAGGAGCTCCCCTACATAAATCTACAGAAGCAGCAGTGTGGTATCTCTCTCTGAGTACGCTCAGATCACAACTCTACAAACGCAGCTGTAGCTCTTACCCTGGCTTCAGGATTTTTATCTTGAATTTTGCATTAAGCAGGCCTTGGATAAAATACAGAAGCTGATCTGGAAAAAAGGACAAGATCCAGAATGACCATACGATTCCTAGCTGATCACGAAGTATGGAATTCATCATCTGCTGCAGGTGTCTAACTTCCCTCTACAGTCAAGAGAGAGCTAACCAACACAGCCAGAGGAGAACAGAGAGCAACTGCCATCCTACAGCATATGTGTTGGTGTAATGAATTGCTGCTGACCAGTTGATTCCATCACGGTCTGCGATGGAGTTTTGACACCAGCCTAACATTAACATCCAGTTGCTGACACCTAAAGTTGGGTAAGACAAATCATACTACAGATTACTTGCTCCTCTATTAACTTGCTTAACTCCTTGAAGTCCATGTTCCTTGTCATGCACTAGCACAGATACCGTTGGAGAGCATACTTATTCAAACCCAGTGTGGCAGCAAGTGCACTCTACTATAAGAAACAAAAGTATGAGCCCTTTCAGCTGAGAAAGAAAGCCAGCCCTGAAGTTTTCCAAGTCTTGAAAAAGTATTTCCACTATGTTTTGAAAAATGCACAAGATGCATTCAAACTTTCTCCCAAAGGAAGTCTGGTTCACCCCCAAATACATCTCAGATAGGACATGGACACCTCACAAGGCTGCACAGCTGCAAATCCCAGGCACATCCCCAAGAGAAGAGACCATGCCTGAGAGAAAACCAGTTACATAGACCTCTTCCCATGATTTTGTATGGGCTGGCTCCAGGTAGGCTACAAAAATACTTACTACTGCACTCCCATTCAGGTCCCTAAACACTTAGTGGACCTAGCCCACTCAAAAATCTGCTTTGCAGAATCCAGTTATAAAAGTCTTTTTGGTTATCTATTTTCTGCATTGGAACTGCACCCATATAATAACATTAACTTTTCATATTTTCAGCTGAAGAATATTCAGGTCCTTCTTGCAATGCTTACAGAAAGATTAAAGTAAAAAGAGAAGTCATGCACCCCAAGAGCAGAAAGGTCACTTCATGGCAGACAGGTAACTCAATCGTTCATCATTTCCTCCCACCGAACATTAATATGCTTTGGTATGATTCCCCATTACTGAGCTGTTTCTGCTTTGAAACTTACTGAAATGTACAATATTTCTGTGAACGGCAAAGAAAATTGTATGCCCAGGTTACAATATGTAACACATTAATAAAAGCCAAGATCATTTCAGGAATGGAGGTAAAACAGAACTCCTCAACATCCTGTTCTTGAATTGATACAGCGGTCACAAAATGCACCTTATTCACCCAGTAGAAATAAATCTAGAGTTATAAGGTTAGGAAAATGGCATCAGCTCCCAGTTTGATGAAATCACAAAAGAAGTTTGCACAACTTTTGTTCTGAAGGAGAATTAACAAGGAGTGTAGAGAATAGCATTCAGTGTAAAGATGCTCTGATATTAGTATGAAATAATCTAGTCCACAAATAATTACCACTTTTGGAGATGAGTTTTACCCCTTTTAAACCTGAGCAGCAATGTGCCCTTGCTGCTAAGAAGGCTAATGGTATTGTTGGCTGCATTAGGCAAACTATTACCAGCAGGTCAAGAGTATGATCTTTCCCCTCTACTCAGCACTGGTGAGGCCACACCTGGAGTGTGTGCCCAGTTCTGGACTGCCCAGTACCAGAGAGACATGGACATACTGCAGGGAGTCCATCAGAGGTCCACAGATGACCAAGGGTTTGGGGCATCATTCTTATGAGGAAAGGTTGAAAGAGTTGGGACTGTTCATCCTGGAGAAGACTGAGCTAGCTGTTTTCAAACTGGAAAAACAGAGTACCTTGCTTGCCACGTCAGACTGGATTCTAGTCTTGTCTCCAATAAACAGAAGTTTTCCAGTACTTTCAGATACTTTTTTTTTTTTCTCCAGTGACTGGTGAAATGTAGTTATATTTACACAGAGCTTTAATGTACTTACAGCCAGTTCCTTCCTCATCACTGCAGGTGGCCAGCCTGTGCCTTGGACCAGAAGCGATAAATGGCTTCTAGCACTAGGAGAGAAAAGTGTGGAGAAAAGAGTGTTACAGAAGAAATAAGGAATTATTTGCTAGAAAACAAACAAACAAGCCTGCAAGCAATCAACATTAGTTCAAGAATACACAACTTAGCATTTTTTAAATCTCTTACTGGACTGCGACATGGAAAGAAAGCCTAAAGCTAGACACTAATAACAGTAAAATATGTAACAAGTTTTTGGGTAACGTGATTCCTGTATACCATACCTTTATTATCTAAGACCGTGTCCTATTACAGTTCTGTACAAGTACATCATGAAGAATTTTCCAACATACATGTTCAGTGAGGCAAGGTGAACTTACGGAGGAACATTAATTTTCATAGGAACAAACTCACACCCTAAATAAACCTTTTCTGAGCATTAATAAACTTAACTACACAAAAGTGCCTTTATCTTTTTAAATTTGAAACATATCATTCTGAGCCGTAATTTCTGATCAACTTTATGAGCAATATATAGCACCACATCCAGTGGCTGACTACAGAAGGTCCTTGAAAGCTCATCTGGATAAGTAATAATTTTTAATTATGGATTAAAATAAACACAAGATGTGATGTGACAAGGCAACAGAAATTAGTCATAGCTTACAATCTTAAGCTATTCATTTCTTAGAAATCCCAATGAAGACTTTGCATAGGACATCAAAAAGTAGCCTGTAAAACACTACCATGTGCTCCCCAAGTGAATAAATTCCAGTTTGTTAACTTCATTCCGAATCCTGTATTGTACAAAAGAGACTTTTCTTGTCCTCATTTTGGCAAATTTGTTTATAAAAAGTTCAAAGAAACATGGAAAGCAATTGGCAAAATGAATCTATAAATCAATAAAGACATGAACCGTAAAGCATTTTTTATTTTTGATAATGGAAAGATGTTTAACACCCTAGTAAATTAATGAAAAATCCTAAAAATAAAGCTATCCTTCTCAGATCATACAGCAACGGTTCAAGTAACTTTGCTTGCTGCGCTTAAAGCTAGCCATATTTGGGCAAATTTAATGGCTGTACAGCTTTATCTGAAATATCCAATTTCAAAGACAACCAGAGAGCTTGATTTTATGCTGGGAACAAGCACATTAAGTTAAGAACAGAAGTCACAAAGGTTTATGAATAAAATCAACCGTGAGCAAAGAGATACAAAGGCAATTATCCTTCTGCTTTGCCTCTGAAATTTTAAATCAAATGTACCGTCTTTGAGAAAGAAACAGACTACTTTAGGGAAACAGTAAGTGACCTTTATATGTACAATTAAATTATCAGCCTAAGCAAAGATGCGATCTCTTTACTGTGAAGATGCCTACACCAAAGCAAAGAATACATATGTGCGGTGAAAATTAGTAGCTTCCAATAAATGCAGAGATTCTGTTTCCACAGCCAGCTTCATTAACTGACTCGTATAGTCAAGCAGCAAACAGACTGCCTCGCTAAAGCTCTAGGAAGACAGCCTTAGCCACAGTTGCATGAATAGCATACCCCAAATGCTGCTGTAAGTGCTGAATACAACATCAGACTTCTGGTGCAGGAGGACACTGAGCAGCTGTATATGGGCTCAGTTTAGGAACATTAAGAGCTGGGAAGATACTAGCTGCTAACAGATTTCAATTTCTATTGAGCAGCTAGTATCTGGTAGGTTGGACACTGGAAAGACAGTAAAAGCCATTTGCACATGACTGGTAAATCCCCACATTTTCACCCAATTTCAGCTGAAGGAGCAGGGGTCAGTCTGGGTGCAGAGGATTTTAAAGAGGGCTGAAGGGGATGCATGATACCTCTGCATGCTCACCATAGCTCCCTGCAAGATCTGGAGGTCATGCAGGATCTGTGCAGCTGATCCATGCGGGAGGACCAGCCAGGAGCCAAGAACACAGCACAGCCAGGATCCCCACTCACCACAGCAGTCTCACCACAGGAATGTGGTGCTGGGTTGGTGAGGGCACCAAGCAGCCATCAGTGTCCACGTAGTGGCAAGGAAGCAAAAACAATCAGGCTCAAGGTCAACCTGGGAAATCCAAATGACAATTTGAGAGTAGTAGAAGACAGAACTACACACAGACTTACCTACAACAGAGGCTGAAATGCAGCTCCTGGGCCTGTGGGCAGAGGGTGCAGGTAAAAAGCCAGGTGAGCCTCATTAGGGCCATTAAGGCTTATTATTACACCTGTAAAGGGCAGTGACCAAATTTAACCTGAAAGCTCTTTACATTCAACTAAATATCAATGTTTTTGAACTCTGGTTCAGTCCTTTTTTGTTTTGCTGAAAGACAGCAGCCACATCACTTAAGACCCTCTTCCTTCAGCTTCCAAAGTCTCTTCTGATTTATGATTTCTACTATTCAAATTCTTGCATAACTTCTGTTCCACAATTCCATAACGCACAGATGGACTGTTCTGGACTGAGCTTATGGGAAAAGAAAACACAAAAATTCGGAGCTGGTTCTAAGAACAAATTGACTATCAGACCAGAGATTCTTCAGATGCATGTTCAGACTGCACAATACTAGGATTTCTGTTGATTGTTATGTATATTTTTGCTGTGGAAAAACAATTATAGTGTATCTGAAGAACAAAGAGATAAAAAGTACCATCATGGTGATAGCTGATGATCAAAAATAAATTAATTAATTAAAGTTATGAGCAAAACAGTCTATACTGAAAAGTTTTCAAAAGAACTGGCATTAATTGCCACCACTAAATCAATGATTAAATAGCTTTTTAAAAAACTCAAGCGTACTACATTTTATATACGTGCCAAAAAAATGGAGTTGACCTGCATGCAATCAAAACCTTAATTCACTGTTCCCTGTGTCCTTCTCTCTCCCCTTAAACTTACAGATACGAATGTCTGCTCAAAGGCAAGAAGAGCCCCTGCACTCTCTGAAGGCCCAATAAATAAACAATCACATCACATCTGAGACTACAAAACGTTGAGCAATTATAATATCAGAAAGATGTGAAAGTTGCATTGCAAAAACGTATTTTAAACTGATAAATCTGTCAAGTTCACAGGTATAAAAATTTTATGGGGGTTGGTCCACTATTCTTCAGCCAGTCAGCATTTCCTCCCCCCAGTTCTCGGATCTCAACTTAGCTCTTGTGTAGCTTCTGGCCAGATGCTCAGCTATCCATGTATCATCCCAGCAGAAGTCTCTGTCAGCTAACCTGATGCTGTCTGCAGCAGCCAGACAAATGAGTGCCACATGGAATGCAGGCACAACTGACTGATTATTGAACAGTATTGCCTGAAGAGTGTACAATAGCAAAGGGGAACGTACAATTCATTTCACGTACAACTCTACTCACATTATCTATAACCTGATTTTGCTCTAGAAAGATTACATCAGCTTTCCTAGAATAACAGAAAATTAGAGCCAAAACAAACTTCAGTAAACTGTCTTATTCCTCTGCCATAAGACAAAAACAAAGCAAAATCTGACCAGATGTTTTTAAAGATAGGCAGTGACAGATACTCTACAGCCTCTCTGGACAATCTCTCCCTGGATTTCAGTATCCTAATCATTAAGAAAAAATTACTAGCATCTAATCTGAATTGTCCTTACCGATATTTAGGCCCTTTGCTGCTTTCCCCTGATGCAATAAGCAATTTATTCCTTTCTGTGCAGCACCTTTCATGTACTTCAAGGCTATAAACAACTGTATTCTTACTGTATCAGAAGAGAGGTGGCCAGCAGGTCTGGAGGTGATTGTCCCCTTCTGCCCCACCCTTGTGAGGCCCCATCTGCAGTACTGCGTCCAGGCCTGGGGCTCCCAGCACAAGAAAGATGTGGGGCTGTTTGAGCAGGTCCAGAGGAGGCAACGAGGATGATCAGAGGGCTGAAGAACTATGAAGAAAGGCTGAGGCAGCTGGGCTTGTTTAGCCTGGAGAAGAGAAGGCTCTGAGGGCATCTTACCAGTATCTATAAAATATCTGAAGGAAAGATGTAATGGATACAGTGTCAGGATCCTTTGGTGGTACCCAGTACTAGGACAAGAGGCAATAGGCACAAACTGAAACACAAGAGGTTCACTCTGAACATCAGGAAGCACTTTTTCACTGTGCATGTAACTGAGCACTGGCAAGGCTGCCCAGAACAGCTGTGGGGTCTCCGCCTTGGAGATGCTCAAAAGCTGCCTGGACATGGTCCTGCTCTGCTCTGGGTGTCCCTGCTGCAGCAGAGGTTGGATCAGATGGACACAGAGCACCCAGTCAACCATTCTGTGAATCTGTGAAGAGAGGAAATCTGACTGAGAAAGAAATCTTGGTAAGATTAAGTGTGAAACAACAGCACTGAGAGTGTTCAGGGGGAAGAAAGGAGGAAGGGCAAAATAAAACAATGGAAATAAAGAAGGCAGATTTCAATTAAGTCATTATGTCAATGCTATTCCACTGCAGAAGAAATACATGAGGTATGACACCTCCTGGATTTACTGATACCAAACACGAAAAAAAATACAGAAAATTATTAAGAGAAAAACTCAAATCACAAAAGAACAGCAAAAACATAAGAAAATAATAACCAAACTAAAAAAAAAATCCACAACCCAAAAAAGACAAACAGTCAAAAACACAAAACAGAGGATACCAAGGCTAACAAGAAAAAAAATTGTTAGTAGTAAGGGAAGAAGTATTACAGCATGGGTAATGACAGAGAGAAATCTAATGACATGGGGACCTGGAAAGATGAAAAGTTTAATAAAGTGAAGAAAAAAAAAGACATTAACTATGGTAATCATCCAATTTTGAGATTATATTAGCAGCATAGGTATTCAGCCTAAAGGAGAAGGAATTAAGTATTCTAAGCTAAATTAAATATTCTCAAACTGCCCAGTTTGGATGAATTTCATGCAAACACAGCTAAAGACCTGGCTGATGTGGCCTCACAACAATTAAATGACTATTTGTAGGATCTCAAGGGAAAACTGTCTTAGTTTCTAACT
>WBMW01004157.1:0-48002 GCA_013396635.1 Penelope pileata | reverse complement strand
CCATAATGGGGATGGTGGTACCACCATTCAGAGGCAATTATCGTTATAGATTCAGGCTGCAGACATTCTGTATTCAAAACATCAGGGTAAAGATTTTGAAGGCAAATATCAAAAAGCGAGATCATTTTACATGTCTTTTCAGCAGAAATCTTTCAGCTTTGCAAACCAAATTACAATGAACAATGCAGACATTTGATAGAGCAATTATCGCTAATTAGATTTTGACACAATCTTTAGGAGACAGGCATTTGAGTCCTATGAACAGATTTTCTCATGAAAATTTGTAAAAAAAAGGGCAAGGTTGTTCAGTTGAAAAGCCAACTCCAGCAACGTCGCGGTACGAGATGATTTGCGTACACACAAAAGGCGCTGGGTAACCTGCTGGGAGGAGGTGCTGCAGGGACCCAGGGCAGGATAGGGCCAGCTGAAGCCATCCCAGCTCTTCCCATCCCTGGAAGTCTCTCCTGGCCTCAAGGGTGCCATGTCCAGACAGGCAGCGTTGCAGCAACACTGTCTTGCAGACCCCTTCTTGTCCCCTCTGCTACATATCCCATCCAGATTTCAGATTTCTTCCCTTTTTTTCTCACAGTCCTATTTCCTGCTGTATGCCCCTCCTCACCGTGGTCTTTGTGTGTCTGTACCTTACCACACCTTAAAAATGGTCTTATTTCCCAACAGCTGCAGTAAGCCAACCTTAGCACTCAGTAAAGTGGAAAAAAAGAAGAAATGAGCTCCCAAGTAATTCCAGGCAGGTGCTGCATCCCACAGAGTGCAAGGTGTCTGCAGCTGGGACCATTTCTACCTGTTTGTATGAACAGTGCAGATAACATAAAACAGGGAACAGAGAAGTCCACAAGCGCTCATTTCTCAGACCTCAATTAGACACCATGGAAAACCAAAGGAGGGAAAAGTAGATTTTCATCAGAAAATAAGAAGGAAGAGAAAGGCCTGAGCTTTCCTTCACTCCTGCCTGATAGCAAGGAGGAATTCTCCACTTTTTTTCCCATTAAATAGAACTATAATTTTCTGGAAGCTAAAAATAGATTTGACCTGTTCTTGGCTCTTCATGACTGCTTACTCTAATTATTCATTTCTTTCCTTTATGCCATTTTCTTGAATAAATTGCATAGAGTCGTTGGTTTAATGTGCAGCATAGAGATGTCTTCCCCTCCTCATCAGGATCCCTCCCAAGGAAAACAGCCTCCTCCCCGGTCGCTCCTCTGGCTCGGAATAGCCAAGAGCCACATCAGCATCCCCTTGGCTGGAGCGTGGGCTGGGACATCGCTCTGCTCTTCCCGCTTTCTTCCTTCTGCCTCCCAAACAGCCTTTGGTAATCTTCCTATTTGAAGCTTCATTTTCAAGTGGTTGAATTCCACTTTAACTCCTTTACACTACTTGAGGAAGATTAGCACTGAGGACTCAGTCACGTTCACTCTTTCTTTTCTTCTGTCTCTGTTTAGCATTCCTAAGTCTTAAATATTTGACTTTGGGTTTTGACTTCCGAGTAGCTTGATGGTTTCCATCAGGTTCTTCCCACTTTCTGCCCTAAGGAGCTGAGGGGTACCTCCTAAAGCAGCACTTAGGTCTTGTTTCTTATTCCCTGACCCATCTTCATGCCTGCAGCAGGCAGCAAGTGCACATATCCTGCCTGGGGGGAGCGCGAGAACAAAGAAGTGTGGTCCATGCTCACACATTTAAACTCAAAGAAAAAAGCCAGTAGTCTTCCCATGTCCTGCAGTGAAACAGAGAAACGTTACCTCCTGTGATTAGATTAATGCCTAGCTTGCACAAAAGCTGTAGCGTATTGTTTCCCAGGATTACTTCTGTGTAAATCACTTTCCATTTTCTAAGTCTCAGCTGCAACTAGACTCCTGCTTTGGGAGAGGAACACATTCCACTCTGCTGATGACATCACCTTCCATAGTCTTCAATTCATGGTAGCTCTTACCTGTATTTTTGTTTTCTAACACATTCTGAGGCTGCTGCCCTAACATATTAGGGTACAAATTATCAAAGGTGACAGTGGGGACACATTCAGGTGTGTGCATTTGCTCAGATTGCCCCATTTCACAGCAGGAGGTCCAGTAGATACAAGCATGCATTTTCCTAGAGATGGGTAATCCTACCTTGCTTCCCTGCAGTATTTCCATCTTATTCCCATAGCATACCAAAGGCTCAATTCTGATTTAGGTACCACCGAGCAACAGGTGGATCTTTATGCACAGGCTTCAAGGAGGTTTAAAATAAGACAAAACAAACTCATTCTTCTCCAACAGTAAACATGAGAACAATAAATTGTCTTAACACAGACCAGTGGTCATGGCCAGTGGAAAATAATGAGCATTGCTGTCTGGTTCTGAGGGATTCCCTAGGGATGCTGTGGAACCAGCAAATGCTTTTTTTGTCTAACCAAGAAAAATCAAGCAGCAGCCCCGTCAGCCTTTCTTGTAGAATAAATGAGACAGAAATACTGAAATAGCAATTATCAGCAGACCCATGAATTATGTTAAGAGCTGGATGTTGGCAGGCCCTCCACTCGCTGAAATGGACTGTGTTGAATGCCCTAACTTTGTTCCTAATAGCTGTTGCTGCGTGTAACGCACAGGATGAGCATCTCCACAGTCAGCCTTCACTGCACCCTACACTGCTGCCAGCACCAGCTGTTCCCCAAACCCAAGGTACTGATGGGGCAGCTGAATCCCATCACACTTAATGGGATCACCCATCCGCGCCTCAGAAGTTTCCCTACGACGTCCCAGTGCTGGGCAGGAAAAAATGACAGACTCAACAGAGAGCTAGAAAAATTAGAGTAATTATTGGGTCTGTTCTTTGACACTCTGAAATGAAATTGCCCAGTTTAGCTCCAGACTGTCAGAAAGGGGCATAATTTAGCTCTGACTCATGGGTAAATCTACTGCAGTCATAAGAAGTTTGTTAAAAGAGAGGCACCTGGGAGCAGAGGACTGCCTGGAGTGAACTGGGCAGCAGGGAGCCCAGTGCTGCTCCTCCAGGAAGGGGCCCTGCCGCACCGCTGAGCAGGGGCAAGGTGTGCCTGCCCCACAGGCAGCACAGGCTGCTTTTGCTCTACCTACAAATTTCAATTGCTGATTTATTCTAACGAGCTTCTGATGACGGAAAAAACCCACATTTTCCACCTTTGTCATCATGAAAAAGGACATTCCAGTTTCGGTGGATTCAGAGTCAATAAAGCTGCCAATAGCCTGAAAACCTCCGTGTCCATTAGAAGGGCTTTGTGTTTTAGGCTAAACCCTGGATTTAGTGCCCTCCACCCTTGCCACTTCCACCCCAAGGAAATTTAGGAGGCAGAGGTTGCATTCCTAGCTGCAAATGTCTCCTTAAGAGCACAGTTATGCACAAATGATCTTAAGGAAACCTGGACAATCTCAAGAAGCCTCAAAGTGTCTTCCATCCCCCTGAACCACGGGAGGCAAAGCCAAGGGGTTTCTTCAGAAGCACCCGACAAGGACAGCTGGTGGCCCTGCTGCCTGGCTGCATCACCCAGCACGGGCACCATCGTCCCTCTGCATAACGGCCACAATAACAGAGTAAAATACTATAGCATAAAAACACAATTGCTATATACACAACATTCATTGGCCATGATAATACTAATTATAGGGCTTCCAGCACAACGCAGGTCAGCAACAACCGCTCCAGGCACAAGCCTGCCCCGTACCTACATCCCTACCCAGCTCCATAGAGCTGCGTCTCCGGGGGGTGATGGGGAGCCCGGCACAGCACGTGGTGCCACGGCTGCTTCCTGCCCCCTGCCTGGCAGCTCAGAGGTGTTCAACAGCATCTCTGCACCGCCCGAATTTGGGGCTGGGATGAATTATGTAACGTTTGCAGACAGCTACTCGTCAGTGCAGGCTGACATCATTTGATCTTGCAAAGATTTCACAGCAGAAGCTAATGAGAAATTTAAGAAAGAAGATGAAAAAGAAGAAAGAGCAGGAGATGAAAGAGGAATGTATTGTCTCTGAAAACAAACCAAAAAAACCAACAGGCAGTAACAGCAGACATAACATAACGTTGATCTGAGTCCCTCTGGCTCTCTCGTTCCAGAGGTGCACACGCGGCATTCCTGTCCCCCTGAGCTCTCCCTCCCTTCCCACCAGGCTACACTACCAACACCTTTAACTGCAAAGGAGGCCAAGACCAGAGGACATTAAACTCAATTTCTCCTTTTAGTCTGTTTTCCCGGTGTACCTTTGCAGACTGCATTATTTACCTGTAACCAACCCTGTATTCCACACCCTTCAGGAGACGCTCGCTTCAGTGACAGTTCTGTTTGTCGCTCCACAATGCAGATGCTGACTTTAAAGCAGAGGGGAACTTAACAGCAGTCAGCAGAAATGTCACCAGGCATGAGCAGCTCCTCCAGAATAAGTACAGAGAAGCCTGTTTAATTGGCACAGCTCTGGCAGGAGCAGAGGGGTGGCAGCTCAGGGAAGCGAAGGGATGTTCAGGGCACCCTGCAGGTCCCTCACCCTGCTGCACCCACCCAGAGATGGGGCACAAGGGGCTTTATTTAGTTATTTCCCTTATACATCCCAAAGCCATTGCTGAACAGGTAAGAGAGAAAGGCCATGCAGATTTTTGGGTATGTTTCTTATGGTTAACGGCTCAAGTTAATGTCAGATGAAACGTATCAGTAACTTCTGCAAATGCCTCTCCGGGGCTCTTGGCTGGACCTGCTTTGCCTTCAGCAGCCTGCTCTCAGGCTGGCTGTGAGATGCAAAACACTGCACAGTTTCAGGTTCTAGAGGGCCAAGTAATAACAGTGCAACAGCACTGAAGGGAGCAGGAAGAGATCTTGCAAGGTCAGTTACTCCTTTCCCTTCCCCAAGGCAGGACCGGCTCTGCTAAACCAATCCTGACATTATTTGCCTAAAATGCTCTGAAAAACCAAACAGCAAACCTTGCATTGGCAATGCCAGAGCTGTGCCCTTAGTACCTCTCCTGTGAACCATGGCTGTTCCCAGCCACTCGCTGTGCGGCCCCGGTGTCAGCTGAGCAGGATGGCAGGGACATCTCAGCAGCACATCTCAGGGGGCTGGGACTTCAAAGCAGCCCAACGACACAGCTCCTCTAACAGCACGTTGGAAACAAGGCTGGACATTTAGGATTTACAATTTGCAGGCTGAAATTTTCCTTCCATACTCCCACAATGACTTGTATCATTTCTCTGCTACACAAGGAAGTGCTTAATCCCGGTGTTAACCTTCCTTTGATGTTCCAGGATTCTCATTTATTTCAGCCCCTCACAGCTTACTGGCAACAGTGAGTGAAAGCCCCACGGAGCACTCTTAATGAAAGGCTAACGAACTTAAACCAGCCGCTGTCCTGCAGAAGCAATATAAGCCACAGACCCGTGTGAAATACCACCAGGCACATTCACAGCAACAAATGGTTTTGCTTCACGTGACACTGCCACAACCAACAAAACGTGTTCACATTGCAAAGCTGGAGGCAGGGCCCGAGGTGCTGGAGCTGCGGAGTGAGAAGCGTGTGCCAACCTCTCTCCTTCTCCCATCACAGCTACAAACTCCATATGGAAAGAACTCAAAAATTAATTTTTCCCCACACCGGAGCAATGGCTCCTACCAGTGGCTGTGCTCATGGAAGGTTATCTGACATCCTTAAATCCCAGCAAGATCTCAAATGACAGTAAAAGCAAACAGAGAGAAAGAGGGGAGGGTTCAAGTAACTCATCTTTTTCCACTGCTGTATTATGGTAGCAATATCTGTATTCAAGCTGCTAAAATAACAGTAATATTTTTTCTTGAAAAACAGCGGTGCTGAAATCTCATTTGAAATCACCCAAACCACATTCAGTTAGAGGTGATGAGAAGGTTAAAAAAGTTAAAGCAGTACGAAAAGAGCTGGTGAAAAACGAAACATTTGGCCGGCTGTTGATAAAGCAAATCCGTTGTGTGCCCATGGATGGAGAGAAATCGGGGTACTTCTGCGAAACCACAGTGCTCAGACATCTGTGAGTCATGGCCGTGCTGCCCATCGCCACTTTTCAAAGTGACTTTGGACCATGCCTGTCACAGAACGGGGTCAGACGCCTTCCTTTAGCCATCAGGAGGCCAAAGCAAGCACCAAGCAGATTTGTGCTCCCAAGCGCTTACGCATGAAGCTGTTCAGTCACTCGGACATTCACAACGATGTCATCCCACCCTTCTGGAACAATATCTGCTAAATTATCCTGCCTGTCCCTGTAAGGGAGAGAGCTTGGACAGGGGCCAGCCACCAGCTGAGAGCTCTCCTTGCCAAGTCTGTCAAGTAAATTATTTTGCTCCAAACCTTTGGGCCTCTCTGAGCAAAAAGAAGCCAAACTTCATCTCCTATTTGCTCAAAGGTCTTGGAGCAAAAGTCTCAAATCTAGAGTAGAGGACACAAAGTGACCTCTGCTCACCTACAGAACTTTGAGAACTTTTGCTCAAGGCCCAAGTTTGGGCCATCCCAGCAGCACCAGCCTCCCACCAGTCCTGCTGTCCTCTGCAGCTGTGCTGGTTCGTGCTAAGTCATCTGGTTACCAGGGGACCAGAGATGCCAAAGGCCAAAACACCCCTGGTTCCTCAAAAATGCAGCCAAAATCCAAAGGGCAGCACACTGCGCGGCAGCAGCACGGTGAGCCCCCACGCACACATCCTGGTGCTGAAGATGAGCTCTGCTGTACAGACTGCTGTCCCAGTGACCCCGCCACGAGCAGCACTTTGGGAACACCCAAGGCATGTCTCTGCTGCTGGGGATGGTGCCTGGTACCAGCAGCAGCCAGCAAAGGATGGGCTGCGAAGCATCTTGACCACCTCTGAGCTGCAAAAGCATCAGTTTGCTCGTTCAGTGCAGGTGTCTTCAACGTGCTGTGCTGGGGTTTTGTTGTATTGCCATCGTACAGCCGTTCCTCAGTTCATAAACAGTTCTTGAAGTCGATAAAAATTAGTGGGCTCATAAAAAAAAGTGAAGATGTTTGTTATACCTGGAGAAGGCTTACACTGTATCCTCAAGAGCAGTGAGGGAAACAAAACCTGAAGGCAAAGATTTCCCACTAAAATACCCACACCTTGCTGCCACAAAGCTCTTAGGACTTCTCTTGAGTTTTGCAAGAAGGGAAGAAAAGCAAGACAAGAGCTTTCCTAACGCTAGGAATGTCACGTTTCTAGCTGATGGATGTGGTATACACCAGCCCATCCCTGCAAGCTGGAGAGGGTCAATTAAAGGAATTAACAGCAGCAGTGCTGCTATCTCTGCTACCTTGCAAGGTGCAGTTTGCCCAGTCCTGGCACTGCCTGAACCTCGGCACAACCGCTCTGCTCCTGATATTTCACACGGAGCTCTCAGCAATCGATCCCCGTGCAACAAGCTTCCCGTGGACTTAACGTCTTTGTAATGGAAGTCGATGCTAAAGAGATAACATTTCAGCAGAAATATATCTGCAGTGTAAGAAGGGAAGAAAATTAACATCTGCAAACTGTGGTCAAAGTCTAAATGGTTTTGTTTAAAACCTAAATGGTTTTGTTTTAATTATGATTATCGTTGCCAATCTCATTAGGACAATCCCTCTGCCTTCCCTGACTCCCATCTAGGTTTCCAGCAATGGAAGAAATCAATAGATCCTCCAGCACACTGCTGGGCTCCACTTCTGTGCAGCTTTCTTCCCCATACGCTGAGCATTGTCTGAGGACGTCGCTTTTGCCCATTTAAGCCAGAAAAAGGAATGAGCTATGATATAATTCACTGCAATTTGAGCACTGCCAACTCTCAGATCCAAGATTTTGGTTTAGCCTATGCTAAAATCGAGCTGTGAAATTGAGGTTTGCATCTCTGCTTCCATGCAAATCATCCACAGGGAGAAGGAGGGGAAGGTCATTCCATCTCAGCATTTTATCTCAGATTTCTCCTTCCCTCGGCTGGAGCAGCACGCTGCTGCTGCGATCAAAATCCTGTTTGGGAGCAGCTGGATAAGAAGAGCAGGTCTGTAGCCCGTTACAGATATAAAGCACAACACAGTATGTTGTACCTTAACTCTCCATGGCTCACTACAAGCTCCAGTATTTTCCTTGCTGATTCTAAGTCACAGTGACCCGATTTTGCTCTGCCTGTGACAGATCAGAGTGCTCCGGGTCAGCAACACGGTTCCTCCTAAACTCCAGACAAACCCCAGCGTCCAGCAGAAGAGCTTGCAAACAGCACCGCTGAATCCATCCAAAGCATTTTGTTTCTTCTGTTTTCAAAAGCCTTCGTCAGGACGGCTTGTTGGCAATTAATCAGGCAACACGAGGAGGAAGGCAAGCAGGCTGTTGGCACACAGCAGCACTGCTAGCTGCCTGCAGAAGCTCTCTGCATGATAAGATGCAGTGGGAGATGAATTCCTGGTGCTTGACAGTGGCATGGAGGCTGTGCTCGAGCACCAAAGCACGCAGCCACGTGAGCAGAACCACATCACAGCCATCGGTGGGAAGCACGATCCCAGTCCTCCTCCCGTCCTGCTGCTCCCAGATCCAAGCAGAGCTGATCTAAAGCTGTTGCCATCATTCAGCTGTTACGAGATGCTTCCCAGTGGCATGGTAACAAAGAGTCAGATGCCACTGATGCAGCACAACATCTCCAACCTTCCTCCTAGGAAAAAAAGGCTGCTAATAAGAGCAGCAAAGTGCCATGAATTTTTTCTATCTGTGAGCAAGAAGCAGAACAAGTGTAGTGCATCCAGAAAGGTTGGGAAGGAAAAAAGAACTAGCACAGTCCAAGATCTATGGGCTGGATCTGGAGCTAGTGAACAGGGACAGGTTTGTCTCCATCTGTGCATCTCAACGCACTATTACAAGCTCAACTGCATGCACGTGGGGGTGTCTCCATTTCAGGAAACTGGCTGTGGCCATAAAGAAAAACCAGCACAGATGCAGTCTGGCCACCACCGAGTTCTGCAAAGTGCCTTTGGGCAGGACTCAGTGTGGTTTGCTGGAAACCAATGGGGCAGGGAGCGCCTGTGGGGCTGGGCCTGCTGCTGGCTGTGTGTGATGAGCTGATCCCCGGGGCAATGAGCTGATCCCCGGGGCAATGAGCTGATCCCCGGGGCAATGAGCTGATCCCCAGGGCAATGAGCTGATCCCCAGGGCCTCCCATGGGGCAGCCCTGCAGAGCAGCACTGTGGGTCCTGCGTCCTGCCCCAGCTCCCCGGGTTTGCATTTCCCAGCCCACACCTGCATGCAGCCCAAGCATGGCTCTGTGCAGCCAAGTGTGTGCAGATCACGTTGTTTCTGTGATGTGCTCTGTGCAATTAGGCTGCATCGTCGGGTGCATTTGCTCATCTCTCACTTGAAAACAGGCACTGCTCTCACGGGCTGTGGTCTATTCCCAGGCTGGGAAGCACCAGCCTTCTATGTTCTGCTTGGGCCGAGAGCGCTGTCTGTGTCATCACAGGAGTGACGGAGCAGCAGGAGAAGCACTGACACCAGAAACACAACCATCTCCAGAGCACGGACAGTGCCAGAGCTGTCCGGAGTGATGCCAGCCGTAAAGGCCATGCTCTCTGGCCCCCTGGCACAGCCCCAGCAGCACATGTCCAGTCTCCTCCACCACAGCACCTCCTAAAAACCCCCAGGCTGCCTGCCAGGTTGGGAAAAAAAATGCTACAATTGCCATCATTTCCACTTCAAAGCATGGGCAAGCAGAGGGCTGAAGGCCACCACCCTCACCTCGGGAATGCTGTCACCTCCACCCTGATTCTTTCGTTGCATTGGTTGTATTTACCTGAGCACAAACATTCATTTAAATGTAAGGCTGATAGCATACATTTATCTTTAAAGAGGAGAGCTACAGCAAGCCATAAAAAACACCCATCTGAGCCACAAGAAGAAGCTGGCAGAGGGGCAGGCAGCTTGGCAGAGCAGATCTGCAGTCCTCACAGCTGGAAGCCGAGTGCAGGTGAGAGCCCAGCAACCAGCCTCACACCTGGGGCACAGCAACCCCCACTCCCAACACAAGCCAGGGGATGGAAGGACAGAGCACAGCCCTGTCTAAAGGGACTGGGGGGTACTGGGGGTGGCAGCAGACATGAGCCAGCAGCGTGCCCTCACAGCCCACAAAGCCAACAGAATTCTGGGCTGCACCAAGAGCAGCGTGGGCAGCAGGGCAGGGAGGGATCCTGCCCCTCTGCTCTGCGCTGTGGGACCTCGCCTGGAGCCCTGCGTCCGGAGGTGCAGTCCTCAGCACAGGAGAGACATGGAGCTGTTGGAGTGCGTCCAGAGGAGGCCACAACAATGATCTGAGTGATGGAACATCTCTCCTACAGGCTGAGAGCTGGGGCTGTGCAGCCTGGAGAAGAGAGGGCTCCGGGAGACCAGATGGGTGCCTTTCAGTACCTAAGGGGGGGCTGCAAGAAAGAGGGGGACAGACTCTTTAGCAGGGTCTGTTATGACAGGACAAGAGGACATGGCTTCAAACTCAAACAGAGGAGATTTGGGTTGGATGTAAGAAAGAATTTGTTTACGCTAAGGGTGGTGAAGCACTGCACAGGATGCCCAGAGAAGCAGCGGGTGCCCCGACCCTGGAGGCACCCCGGGTCAGGCCAGGGGGCTGTGAGCACCCTGATCAGCTGTGGGCGTCCCTGTGCATCGCAGGGGGTGGGAGCAGAGGGCCTCTAAAGGTCCCTTCCAACACAGACCAGTCTGTGACCCAGCACACGCTGGGTGTGCGCAGCTGCGATCCACCCAGGCCCTCCCCAGCACCTCCACTCTCGGAAGCACTGCCTCTAGGACAACGTGTCTGGCATTTTGACAAGGAAGGAAGGATCAAGGCCAACAGACCTCACTTTACACCTGCTCCACTCAAACAAGCACACACCATTTTAAAAACAGCCGGTTGCTGGGCTTTGCTGTAAATGTTTTCAGCCATTTGGTGGAATATCACACAAATCTCCTTTGCTCTCCATCAGCAGCACCCTGTGACATATAAGGGAGGAGGTGAAGGATCTACAGATCACCACTGATTCCAAGCTATCTAGCAGGGAAGCTGAGGTCTTTTCTGGGAATTACATGGTCCTGTCAGGTGGGTTAAACCAGCTGCCACCTGCCTGCATTGCACCAATGGACGTCCCACAGCTGGGAGCTCCATGGAGCAGCGGGGGTGGATGGAGACCCGGCGCTGGATGCACGGTGCTGGGAGCCAGGGAGCCAGGATGCACGTGTCAAGTTCACCTGCACAGACAGGAAGGGGATGGAAATGGCTGACAGAAATAAGGAGCCTGAGCACGGCAGATTCGATGTTTGTAGAAAAAAATGACTCTGCCGCATTTTTCTTTTTATTTTTTGCTTCTCAAAAATGTCAAGAACTCTTTTCCAAAGAATCCTCCAAGAGTTTTTTCCTTCCAAAAAAGACAAAAAAAGATTTCCACAGACAGTGCTGCAGAAAGCTCCTCGCTGTCTCGCCAGCAGAACCAGTTGCACACGGAACGAGCATCTTTTTTCTTCTTCAATGACTGCAAGCTGGCTTCCTTACAAGCCTCATGCCGTATCCGTCCTCTGCTGCAGGAGAGGCTTTGCTAAAGCCCACAGTTAGCTGTGAGGTATAAACCCATGAGCAGTCAGGCTCCCGTGCCTCCTGGCTCCAGCAGCCGTTCCTCATTTAGCTGCTGGCAAAGCGGAGCCCAGGCAGTGACCCAGCGCTCCTCCGAGCATCCCGAGCTGCCCTGGCAGCCTGGGTGTCCTTCCCACCCAGTGTGAGCCCACCCAGAGACCAGCAGCACCAAGGGAAAAGGAAACTCAATGGGTTGTTGAGAGGTACATATTTGGCCCAAAATCATTGCTTGCTTTGTTAACAGACTTCATTTTGCACAGCTCTATCTGCCTAACGCGTGCAACCTCTCGCCTTCAACGACGAGAAAAAAAGATCTTACTATCCCAAGCTTCAAGAATGCACTAAAAAAAAAAATCAACTGTCACAACCCTGCTCTTAAGGAAGGGTTTATTTTCACAGTCTGTCACTCTAATCAGATCAGTGCCTCCATCCCATCGCAATACCCCTGCCTTTCCCCTGGCAGCACCAGCAGTCACAACAACATCCCCAGTCAGGGAGCCGCGCTGCTCCGCGGCCGTCCCCAGCGTGCAGCTGTGCCCAGCTGCTGCCTCTTCAAACAAACTTCCCCAGGAGCTCCCTGCGGAGCCGTGCCTGTGCTACCCAGGCACATGGATGCATTTTAAAATCTGGGCTTCATCCTCAAGCCCCACGCCCCTTCCCTGTCCGGGTTTGCAGTGATGTTATCTTAGTGTGCTTTCAGGTCCTTGCAGACTTGTGGGAGCTTTCTGAGTGCGGTGCCATTGACTGCATCTCCTCCAGGCGGTCTGTGCCCAGCCTGTTTGCCATCTCTTTGGAATACATTGGCCTCCAATGGCTGCTAATACGCCAGTTGCCTAAAATCAGAGAATCATTAAGGTTGGAAAGGACCTCTAGGATCAGGTTCAGCCATCAACCCACTCCCACCATGCCACTGAGCCATGTCCTCAGTGCCACATCTCCACGGCTCTTGAACACCTCCAGGGACAGTGACTCCACCACTCCCTGGGCAGCTGTGCTAAGGCATCACCACCTGACCACTAAGGTACCACACTGCAAGAAAAACAGCCCAAATAAAGCCAACGCACTGCTTAGGTTTCCAGTAGTGGCACCCTGAAGAGCAGTGCAAGGGAGGGCACTGCAGGAGGACAGGGACTGCAGCTAAGGCACAGGCACCGAGTGAAACCGGCCTCAAAGGGACAGCACAGGGCCGATTTCAGGCTGCTTCAATAAGCTTGTAGTTCCAACAGAGAATGACAAAATCCCTCTCAAGACAGAAAAAAAAAAAAAAAAAAAAAAACCATTGCTTGCCCTAAAATGCTTGGGCAAAACCAAGGATACTGAAAATAAATACACCAAGGTTGGTCCCTGAGAAGCGGTGAGCTGAGGCTCCTGTCAGCCAAAGGCTTTGTTGGAGAAGCTGGCTTCGTAGGATGAACACAAAATCCCTTTGCTGAAAAGGGCCATGCTGGAACATTTCTCAAGCCTCTTGACAGGCCACAAACAATGCAGGCACGAGGTGGGCAGAGTGCCCGTAGTGGCAGATCCGCCAGCCAAAGCCGTTGGCCAAAGGCTCCAGCGCTCAGCAGCTGCATCGCTGCAGAACAGGTGGGATCAGAACCAGATCCCATCTCCGGAGCAGCAAATACCCTTGCAAAGGGGCATGAGAAGAGGCCACTTCGTTCAGTAGCTGGTGGTACTGGCAGGACACTTTTCAAAGAGCAGCCTCTGTGCACTTCCCTCACACATCCATCAACCACTTCCTTCCCAGACAGCGGGGCACCCGGCATCCGCTCATCCACTGGGGGCAGCTCCAGCACAAAAGGCAACTGCAGCCTGGATATTTATGTTCTTGTTTCTGGGAGGATTTTCCAAGAGAAAAAACAAACAGCCATTAGGTTTCCTCACAAAGTCCCAATCCCTGCAGCATACCTGCACTGAAAGCCCTCTGGACAAGGCGGGAGGTGAGGGGAGAGCCCAGCCCAGAATAAATGTCCCCAGCACGGAGCCACCACTCCTGCCCGCTGCAGGAGCCCACATATTTCAGCAAGGCCCATCCTTATTTTTCAAAGCACAATAGAAGCCTGTTGCTCACACTTCCTTGCTAGTTTCCAGCCCTCTGTGAGCTATGCCTTCCTTTAGAAAGCAGCTTCCTCTAACAACGGCTGTTCTTCAGCAGGCTGCCCTCCAACTCACCAGTTTCACCACCAGTTGTTACAAAACTCACACCAACCTTTACACAATTCTTTTGCCAGGATATCCTAAGGATCTCAGTCCACGTTCCTGACAGTGTCTCTGTTTACTCAGTGCAGATCTCCAGACATGACCCAAGCTTGATGCCGGAGGAGCAGGAGCTCTGCAGCCCCAGCCGCCCGGTCCCAGCAGCAGCTGGAGGACGCCAGGCACTGACATGCAGCAGCAGAGGCAGAGGAGCAGCTCTCACCTGGTCCAGCCTCCTTTCACCAGGGTACTAAGGATCCATCTTCAAGCACTTAGGCTCTTTTATTTAATCTTCCCTTATCTCCTGAGAGACCCCATAGCAGCTTCTTTAAATTAATAGGGCTCGGTGCTAAGGAGCTCAGGAATGGCTCTGGAGCATGCTGTTTTGGAAATGCTCCCCAGCCCTCTCCCAAAGCTCCTATTGCTTCCCTTCACAGCACAGTATCCCCTGCTTCATCCACTACACACACAGCGATTGTGCTCAGGCAACTGGGGGAATACAAACCCAACCCAGCTTCCAGATGGCCCAACAGGAACAGGCCAGAAGTAGCCACCTAACTCTTCATTTCTGGACCAAAGCAATGAATACGTGTTGTGGCAGAAACCCACAGGCTAGGATGGAGTAGTCTCTGCATATGGAAAAAAAAAATTAACTAAACTAAACCTCCAGAAACAGGTTCTGTTCCATGTCATGTTGATTTTCTTTATCAGAAGCAGAACAGTCGACTACCCTCGGATTTTATACAACTTCAGTGAAGATCCTCAGCTAAAATCAAGGAAGAGGACCATGAATCAAATGCCAGAAAAAGCAGTGGAAAAATTCTTACTACACTGAAAAGGCTTTAGATGTGGGCCCTCTACTCTGCTGTCTTAGCAGAGCTATTCCTATCCACACCCCTGAAAACAGCCACAGCTTGGGACACACACAGCCTTTCGGTGCCTGCTGTACAGTTACCGCATCCCAGCCACGCTCCAGAAACACCCCACGCAGCCCAAGCAGCCTCTCACTGAACAGCAGGCATTTAGGGAAGGTATGCCATCAAGAGGGCATCAGAACAGCCCATAAATTGGTTATCTTACAAATATTAAAAATATAAGCACCTAGCATTTACTAACACGGATGTTATAGGCAGATAACACGAACCCTACCATCTCCACAAAAACGACAACACAAAGCAACCAACACCAAAGCCAGAGAGCTGACCCCTTCAGCTGTGCCCATCATTTTGTTTACCTGAATCACAGAATCGCAGAATTGCAGNGCCCTCCGCTGGACTCTTTCCAGGAGGTCCCTGTCTTTCTTATACAGGGGAGCCCAGAACTGGATACAGTACTCCAGCTGAGGCCTGACCAGGGCAGAGCAGAGGGGAAGGATCACCTCCCTCGACCTGCTGGCAATACTCTTTTTAATGCACCCTAGGATCCCATTGGCCTTCTTAGCCACCAGGGCACACTGCTGGCTCATGGCCAACCTGTCATCTACCAGGACCCCCAGGTCCCTCTCTGTAGAGCTCCTCTCCAGCAGGTCGTCCCCCAGCCTGTACTGGTGCATGCGGTTATTCCTCCCCAGGTGCAAGACTCTACACTTGCTTTTGTTGAACCTCATCAGGTTCCTCTCTGCCCATCTCTCCAGCCTGTCCAGGTCTTGCTGAATGGCAGCACAGCCTTCTGGCGTGTCAGCCACTCCCCCCAGCTTCGTGTCATCAGCAAACTTGCTGAGGGTGGACACAATCCCCTCATCAAGGTCGCTGATGAAGATATTGAACAAGACCGGAATGGATTCCCGAGCAGCTGAAACCCTTCACCACTGGCATTTATCTCCAAAGCAGAGGCACCAGCCCACCCTAGGGCCAGCTCGTACACCTGGGGCCAGCAGCAAAGCTTGGTCTTGCAATGGTAAACACAAGCAAGGCCTCAAGCTTCGAGGAAAGATATTCTCAAATCTGGTCTGACTGAGATACCTTGGAATGAGAGGGAAGAGTGAAACAGTGCCAAGTGTACGTGATGGTACTGCAGTAGGAATTCAAGAGGAAGGTTGTGCAGAAATTCATTTTCAGCCTACAGAAGAGAATTAATTTCACAAACGATGCGCTGGTTATGGCCAAAGCAGCACTTCAAGTGCTGAGGAGGAGGTGGGAGGGAAGATGGAGCAACAAACACCTTGGATTCTTATGGCAATTTACACTCATTTTTTATTACATTTCAAGATATTGATGAAGATGTCTGTGCACCTAATTTGAAGTATGGGAATAGCCCAATACAGTTCAGTCTCACGTGTGAAATTAAGCACATACATATGCAGGATCGTTGTTTTTTTTTTTTTTTTTTTTTTATCTTTATTTGGGAATAAAGTAATAAGTCCATTTTTTAACCCAATATCAGATCTTCCCAGAAGATATTTTCCTTAACATTCACCACTAGAAAGCATAATACATCTTTTTTTTTTTTCTTTTCCCTGAAGAGATTAAAATGCAATCATTGCTGGAATTTGTCCTACTTCTCTACTGAACTGTTAAAGGAGACAAATAACATTTTCACTAGACTTAATTAAAACTCATGTTAATAAGCTAAAGTGTAGTGAACCAAATATAGCCAATATTTTACTACTACTGACTGTATCTACTATATATTTTTACATTTGATGCATTAAGTTATGTGTGCTTATTAGATATAAGTATCTATTAAGTACAGGTATCTAAGTGTACAGAGCTAGATGGACAAATAGACGGATCTAGATGTACGTTTAAGTTCCAGGAGATTGAATTAAAATCAATACTAAGTTACATTGCTTTCCCTTACGGTAGGTAACAAAATTACTTCCTGATTTATCATCCAGCTGAAATCGATGTGCCAAGGTACCGTGCTTGTAAATGCCTCTGTCTGCAGTCCCTGTGCTACCAGGGGGCACGCGGTGCTGCCTGGCCGTGCTGCCCAGCCCCTGTTTCCTGCAGCACTCTGAAGGCAGTTACATCACAGAGCCATGGAATGGCCTGGGTTGGAAGGGACCCCAAGGACCATCAGGTTCCAACCCCCCTGCCACAGGCAGGGCCACCAACCTCCAGATCTGGTACAAGACCAGGTTGCCCAGGACCCATCCACCCTGGCCTTGAGCACCTCCAGGGATGGGGCGTCCACAGCCTCTCTGAGCGGTCAGATTTATCTGTCTCCCAAAATGCAAGACACCATACAGGAGCACCACAAAGGATTAAAAATACAAATTACTACAAATTACAGCAAATCACTCTTGCTGAACGACATCCCTGGTTTGCAGGTTCGCTCACTTCTCAGAATTTGGCCCATTTTCCATGCAAACACCGGGAGCACGGGCAGCTGGCAGCACTCTGCCTGGGTTACCCACAGATCTGCCTTTGAAGCCCGTGCCCATCTGCTCTGCAGCGAGCAGCTCACCATGAGCAGCCCTGGGACAAGCAGCCCAGCTCCTTCCCCACGCCTCTTAGCTGTGGCCCCCTCTTAGAAGGAATGTTGTCCTTGGCTTTAAAATCTGGCTTTTGGAGTTAGAGCAGTATTGGGAGGAGCAAGCACTCCTCTACCTGCTCTCTCATTCGCGCTCCTTGTCTTTCGCCAGGTTCCCTCTCCCAGCAAAAATCACGATGCAGCTTCCTCCACAGTAAAGAAAAAAGGGTACAAGACTGCATTTGCAGCACAGACCTTCCCTCCTGGTCAAGCACAACCTCGGGCAAGCTGGGCCTGGTTTAGACCCCAGACCCACAGAACGAAGCAGGAAAGCACAGATTACATGGATCTTTTCACCATTTAGCTGATCTGCTGTCGCTATCTGTCTGGTTTATAAAGCTCATTCCAACTTCTGCCCATCACACGGACCAGTAAACAAACTAAAGCACACACAGCCCCACGGCATTCCGGTTGGAAGGAATATATGGAGGTATATATTACACACCGTGACAGAAGCGTATCGACAAGAATACCTATATTGTTTTATTGGACATAAAGGAGAAAATGTGCTGTAAAAAATGGCAGAAGTTACAACTTCGAGCATCTCGGCGGCCACTTCAGAAATTTAAGATCTCACCTCTCAAAAAGCCAAACAACTGGGCTACAATTCATATTCATTTCACTTTTCCACCTCTCCATCAAAGATTTTCACTCCATGTTCAGTACCTTTATTTCAAAAAGCTGGCAAGAATTTAAGAAATTCTGACTGGAGGAAAAACACAGCCCTTTTCTTGGTGTCCTGGGAGATGGCAGCATGTGCTTCAACCCAGACAGGGCTGCAGCAACTGTGCTTCTGCAGATTACATTTCATGAGATTTCCTCGAGGCAGGGATGACTGGTTTTGAAGAGAAAGGCCAAAGCTCCAGGAAGGGCTCTGGATGCCAAATCTCCCAGGTAGGACCCAGAGAGCCCTGCCCAGCTGCAGGCTCTTCTCCCCACCAGGCTGAGGCAGCCTCAGGACCGAGCTTATCTGCTCAGCCTCTCCAAAAGCCACATTTCATGGCCACTGAGTGTGAACACGTAACATCTTGTTCAGCTAATTTCTGAAAATGTTGCATTTTCATTCAACGCTGGGCTTTTTTTGCCATTCCTAATCTTACATTTTTGGTGCTCCAGGCAGAGAAGACCTTGAACAAACAAAGCCATGGCTCTCTCAGACCCTTTGCTGTCCCTGCTGGGTGGATGAAAGGTGTTTTCTCATACCTCTGAGTACCCATCTATTTCTCTATAGAACAGATGCAAAGCAAAAACAAAGGCAACAGTGCAGGTCCTTCATCATTCCTTTTTCTGGGAAAGCAGAACATCTTTGCAGCTCCTTCACCTCGGATCAGGCAACAGAAATTTCTTCTCCTGCTTCACTTGGTTTAACCCCTGCATGGTGCGTGGTTCAGTCCTGCGAGCTCCCAGCAGGTGCAGGGTGGCACCTATTTCTCCTGGTTTCAAATGAATCCAGGAACATGTATGCCTTTACAGAGGAATTAAAGCTTTTAGGATCCCAGCACTTTGGGTCCACTTTTGCCTTGGGTAACGAAAACCACCAAGGGGAAGGTGGGCCACGCAGCACTTTGTGCTTCCCTTGCCAATCAGTGCACTATAAAATACAAACCAAGGCACAGGGCGAGAAGCAAAGCTGATGAAGCTACAGCCCAGGCAGCCTCACGGCATCGAAGCAGAAGCTTTCAGCTGTACTTTGGCTTCCTTCGTACCTTTGAGTTGGTTCTCGTCGTGCCCTCGGCTGGAGGACAAAGCTAAGTCACTGCAGAGGGCTGCAAACAGCACCTGATTACAATGCACAATTAAGAGGCAGCGCGGGTCCCTGCAGATTGGTGCAATGTGCGACTCTCCATGAACTAAAGGTCAAAGAAAATGAGGGCGCTGGGAAGCCGGACTCCTGGCACCCACACTGGCAGATTCTTGTCGTTTTTGGGAATGCATGTATATGCATTTAGATTTCATTGCAAGTGGCAAACCAGTATGCCAACCAGATGACAGCAAGCACAGGAGCTTCAGTCGCCAGCCCAACCCACAAAAAACAAATCTAACAGGCTTGTGAAGCTTAAATAACTATTAACAATAATCTTTGTTGCAGAGGTATTAAGATGCTCCACAGTTGCAATGGTGACTTGCATATATTCACTGCACTTGAGCCATCTGTCCCAGACACACCCTCTCCACCAGGAGCCCGACGCGACTCACGCTGTATTTGCAGCCCTTTCCTGCTGAGCTGGATGATGCTGTCGCTTGGAGAAGCAAACCTCTGTGTGAGCTTTCAGATCCGTGCAATTTAGTTATGTCCTTCCTTATTTCTGTTTATTCTCTGAGACAGTCTTACAAGATTGCAGCCCTACGTGAGCAAACACAACAGCAGGAAATGAAGCAAAGCAGCAGACGCAGCTCTCTGGGACCCGAGGTGATGGATGGGAGCGCCCACCCTGCCTGCACAGCCCTGCTTCCCCCTGCACCACGGGCACACAGCACAAGGCTGAGCCTACACACCTACAGGCTGAGTTTTGCCTCTCTGAATGAAACCAGTGGCATTTTTTTGCTGAATAACCTAACAGGTTGATAATGTCTCCAGGAATGTTTCTGTTCTTCCCTGTGCCCTCCCTGGCTGCCTTTCCCCAGTTCCATGGGCTGGTGTTTGGGCCCCCAGTCAGACCAGGAGCAGGGGGTGCCCAGACCGACCAGAGACGGACAGACTGATGCTCTCAAACATGCTCTGCTCGAACCTTCTGCTCTGTCTCGGAGGAGCAGAGCCGTTTCAGTGAGGTTGCATTTCCCTCTCCACAATGCACTCTCAGAGGGAGCACTCTCTCAGGCTCCGGAGACAAAAGATTAAAAAATCTTTCATGTCTAATTTCAGTTCAGCGCCTGTTATGACTCCCTGGCTCTATACCAGGATTTCCTTTGACTTCTGAAGCAAGAGCAAACTCACGTATTAAACAAAAACTTTTTTTTAAAAGAAAACAATTGAACTTTTCATGTGGAAATGAACACGTTTGCTCCATAAATTTAAACTTCATCTATCGTCGTTAACATCTTCATCAGAAACCACGCTGAATAAGGTGCATTTTTCCCCCTTTTGCTGCATTTACAATGAATACATCCAAAAGAGAAGTCAACTACAGAACGATAGAATCATTAAGGTTGGACAAGACCTCCAAGATCATCGAGTCCAACCGCCCACCTCCCACCAAGGTTGCCCATTAAACCCCTAAACCATGTCCCTTAGTACCTCATCTAGATGTGCCTTGAACACCTCCAGGGACGGTGACTCCATCCCTCCCTGGGCAGCTGTGCCAGTGCCTGGCCACTCTTTTGGAGCCGTTTCTCCCAGCACCCAACCCAAACCTCCCCTGGCACAGCGTGAGGCCGTTCCCTCTCGTCCCATCGCTGTTAAATGGGAGCAGAGGCCGACCCCCCTCACCACAACCTCCTGCCAGGTATGCACACAATGTCATTGCTACAGCAAATGAAGAGTGAATACTGACAAGCTGGTTTTCTGCTTGTCTTCTGGACCTGAGTTCTTCTCTCATGCTTAAAAACCTGTACGGCACCATTCCTCCACGGAAGCAGCGGAGCACTGCCAGCCCCGATCTCTCCGTGGGGTGGGTGAACCCTCCAGCCCAGACACGGCCAGCTTTCAGACTGAGCAGTGAGAAAAGAGAGACCCAGAATGACGAGGAGAGGGTTCATAGCGAAGGGAGAAGCTGAGGCCAGGTGGGATGCAGCCGCCACCAGTCGCTGCGCTGCTGCTGGCTGTGGAAGAGAGCAACAGCCAGGCCCCAATGATTCATGTGCTCCTGGCAGCTGCAGATACTGTCCTGTGTTCTGTAAAAATCATAACAATGCACTCCTGTCATGCATAAAATAAAATCTTTTAAATCACCTAGGACCAGAAGCATACAGCATTTAAATGCAGAAGCAGAAGAGCAGTGAACTTGTCCTGTTCATTCTTGCCAGAATAATGCCCCAAATTCCCCAAGAAATATATTCCTTACCACGTACAAGTGTTACTTTAAGACGAGCTCGGTATCCCAGCAGGGCTCCACAGAGCCCCCTGACATCAGGGAAGCTCCACACAGACCTCCAGGCCATTGCAGTTCCCAGCACCATTGGCCAAGCACTCAACAACGAGCATCGAGCTCCGTTCTCACACCCACAATGCAGCAAGCACAACTGTAATGCAGCATTTAAAGTCACAAAGGAGACGAGCCCAGCACCGCCAAGACATCTTCTGGGGCAAAAACATCCAGTTCTGGTGCTGTTCCATAAGCCACCTTGGTTGCTCAGCTAACCATGGGACCGCAGCTCCTGGACCTGGGGCTGAGCCCCAGCACAACGCCCTGAGAGCAAGGGCACTTCAGGTGCCAAACACAGGGACACAGTGCAAGAAATAACAACTTCTGGCTGTGTGACTGTAACCTGCATCATTCTGTGCGTGCACAGTGGAAGCAGAGAACAAACTGAGGTCACCCAAGAAACTTGGACGCTGGCGTTTCTTCACCTCCAATTGTCTGACTTTGCAGCTTTAATAATATTCTTGTCCGTGAAGGGGTTTTGTGTAACTTTCGTATAGATTATGGGTTTGCTATTGGCAGACACCCACAGAATTGGCTGAATGCAGTTTAAAAACAGCAAACCTCTCCCCCGTTGCAAGCAGCTGCCGTAACTAGAAGAGCACTTAAACGCAGGTATTCCTTCCACTCAAAATGGGATGGGAGCCTCACTTGGGCTCTGTGATGCGCCCAGGGATGACAGCATCATTTAATGCATCCATCAAGTTGCTAACTTGATCATAATTGAATGGGGAATGGGGAAGCTGACCTTTCTTTTAAATTACCATCACAGCCTTTTAATGGGTTTCTCAAAAGTTATTGTTATTAACACGATTTCAGGAACAAAATCAGCCTATGACAGCCAGTAATCACAATGCTTAAACAAAACTGGTACCTGCACGTCATCTGCTGAGGCACCAAGAGCCACCTTGTCCCAGAGCTGCAGGCAAGGGTAGCGAGCAACACCAGGGAACAAACCCTGAGCCGCTGCTCACCCCAGTGGTAATCGAATCTTTTTGAAGATGCCCCTTTCTATGCTTATTTCTAAATCAGGAGGCAATGAGCTGCTCAGCTGGACTTCTTCCAGCAACCTCCCACTTCTCGTGGTGCTGGTAAGGAGGCATCACATCCCTGCCAGTAAGGCCTAACTGAGCACAGAGCCCTGCCTGCCCGTCCTCCAGCCTCCCTCTTTGCTTGATTTAAGGTGCTAAGTGCCACCTTAGGAGCTGAAGTACCACTTACAGAAATCAATGTATGACTAAGTTAGTGACCATGTGAAATTGGCTACAAATAGCAGGGCGTTCTTCCAGTGAGAATCCTGTTTTTTCCCCACCATGCAACAGTTCCCAGCTATCATTGCCATTTCTTAAGTATAATTACGTATAGTTGGCGCTCAGCTGAGTTTATAACCTCCTATAATTCCCTGCTCTCATTTATTTTTCTGCCCCAACAAGCATAGCTGCCAATATCAGGAAATATCCACCTCATTTACAAAGAGGCATCCAACATATGCAGTTCCACAGACAGATCAACGTGAAAACCATTCATTTTAGCACTGGGCTTTGGAAAAATGCCCTTAGCTACGCACTGTGCTACTACACTGACTGGGTATAGGGGATGGCTACGCAGTACAAGTCACCACAGACACCAAAAGTTACCAGGAACGGAGCATCCCGGGCCCTGTGAAGCCCCATGCCAGCAGCTGCTACTGCCTCAGCACCCAGCCTGGCCAAACCAAGTGGGCTAATTACTAGGAGCCATTTTTTAGGAATGGAAAAGCCGCAGTGAAACACAAGATCTGACTGCTCCACACTGAGCACGATGCAGCAGACGAACAACGATTGCCCATTTGTTTCCTGTGGTGAAGGCAGCTCTCTGCTCCCGCTCCCTCCAGCGGAGAAAGCCACAGCTCTGCTCGTGCTCCTGCAGCAGAGACCTCTGGAAGGAGAGGAGCCCCTTCTGAAAACACGTCTGCTGTACAAGGAGAAAAGATACCACGGTGCAAGGCTGGACGCACAGAAAGGCTCTCAGGAAGGCTTTTGCCCAAGAAGGAATCTTTTCATGGGAGACTTCAAAAACCTTTCACTGTTGTCAAAAAGAAGATTCTCGCAGTGGCCTTCACTGAAACACTTAGGTGCAGATCCCCTTTCACTGCACGCAATTTCTGGCTGCATTGTGCAGATCCCCTTTTCATACACCCTTAATAAACTTACCACTGCTGCGTTCTGCCTAGCTTGGCCCAACACACAGATGAAAATTTCCTGGTACAGAGAATCCCATCGTTTCTACAAAAGCTTTCTGACGACCATCTCTTCTCTGCAGGACCTGTTGGATTTCCCATCGCAGCTGATCACACACTTCCCAGTCTCCCTGCAACGTGCCTTCAGCACATGGGGTCACTGGTGTGATGCAGGGGGGCTGGCAGGGGGAGCAGAGGCTGAGAGTGCTGAGCCAGGGCCTCCAGCCAGCACCCGCTGCTCTGCATCGCCCCGCAGCTCATCCCAGCCCAGCAGCCAGGGCTGCGCTGGCACTGCCAAAGCACTCTTGGTATTTGCCTGATCCTCTGAAAAATTAATGGCAAAGGAAATAAAATACCAGTAAGGAACAAGAGACTGTTTGCTCAGGATGACAAAAGCAGGAAGGGTATTGGATGAGGAGAGTAAATCCGTCTCCATCGCATCTGGTGACATTTTAGATGACACCAAGAAGCCATTCTCACTATTCCAGAGATGCTCGTTTTGGTCTGTGATGGCAGACAGCACCTTCAGAGCTGTCAGATGCAGCTATCCCACCCCTCAGTGCCTACACGACTCACCTTAATGCTGCTAGAGCTGTACATACGACAGCCAAGTGGCTGTGACACCACCAGTGTGCTGCACCGTCCTGAACCCAGCCCCAGCCCTCGGATGGGGCTGCCCATCCCTCCCCACACATCTGCAGCCCCACGGCTCCCGGGGCAGAAGTCCCCATTTGTTGCAGGAAAGGCAGTTGAAAGGCCTAGTACGTGAAGTTTATTATGTTCTTTAAGTGAAGAATATTTACTGGAAGGTGGTGACACAAGGAATTTCGTTTTGTCACTTCTTTCCCCCAGTCACTGCCCACATCCTAAGGATCCCGCAGTGGATGCCTGCCCCCTGGGAATCCACTGGAGACATCCTCTCCTGTCAACATCCTGGAAACAGTGGGGGGTAAACGGCCATCACACAAAGCGAACGGCAAATTAATAGCAGTGTTTAGCCTAACAGAAACACCAAAGGTCCTTGTGCTTCAGTGAGAGGATCCACATTGGAGAGCAAAAGACACCACGGTGCCAGGATGGACACACAGAAAGGCTCTCGGGAGGGTTTTTGCCCATGAAGGAATCTTCCTGGGAAACTACAGGAATATTATTTAGTCTCATCTGCCACCATTTACTCTGCTGGGTCACAAGAAGTCAGCCCAGAGTGTTCCGGCACATCTGTCAATCACGGTCTCCAAAGCAGCGAGGGCATCGCCCTGCTGCCATCAGGAGCAGGGGCTTGGACCAGGATCTGTCACTTCTGCACAGCGTCAAGGACGTGTCCCCTCCCTCCCTGCATGGCACCAAGGCGGCTGCCTGAGCAGATGACTGCACCACTGTGGAGCACTTTTTCCACTGCTGCTGGCATCCCTGCGGGTTGCGAGCACCCGGCCCAGAGTTTCCACCAAAGTCACATGAATTTTGAAACACAATGACTCTGCAGCCCTGGCCGAGGATTTCAACCGCATTCCCCACACATTGTGCTTACTGTGCTAAAAAGCACCTGCAAAGCGTTTCTTTGTGATATTTACTTTATAAAATTAAAGCACGGGGAGGAGAAAAAAAAAAAAAAAATCAGTTTCTTCCTGCTATTCCTTAGTTTGCATAAGCAGCCGACTGTAAATGTCAAACGCCAGCGGGGCATTAGAGAAGGATCAGGCTGAGAAACCCTGCCCGGAGCGCTCGCCAGCCCCAGGACCACCCTGAGGTCACCCACATGCCACCTCGGGCCGCTGACACTGATGCCCACTTTGGCCATCACAGCTCCAGCAGCACAGGAGATGGAGGCCCCAGCAGCCTGGGTGCAGAGGTTTCACCCCATGCTCAGTTCTGGGCTTGGCTTCAGACTGCTCTGCCCAGGTCCAGAGGGGCGAGCAGGGAACGCTGCGAGATCCGAGCTCATTAGAGGAGCAGGTGGAGATGTCTGCAGCTGAATAAGCAGGTTGCTTTGGGAATAACATGGAACAGATGTCCCATCTTCGCTCTCCCTGAACATTTTCTTCAAATAAATTGCAAGTGCAGTGCTTAAGGCTGACTCTGTCATTTATCTCTTCACCAACTCTCCTGTTTTCTCCTGCCTGCTTTCTTTTACGGTAGCAAGTCTCTTCTGTGAAAGGATGACTTCAGAGAGCAAAAGATGGGCGTTTTTGTGATTGGGCAAGGGAAAGGAAGTGCTCTCTGCTGAATGAGCTGACTGAAACTTCAGGTGGAGTACTGGGAGGGGCTCTGCACGTGGGACAGGACAGGCTCACACACGGTGTGGAGGCTCATGGAACAAAATCACATCCTAGGACTCACCAAGGGGATTTACAGGTGGTGTTTTGGGGCGTCCCCTTTTTGGGGACAACAGCCTCTGGCAGAGGACAAATTCTGAGCATCCCCACTGCTCCCCATCTAGCAGCAGCTCGAGGCGGTTCCTTCGGTGAAGGCAGCCCACTTTGCAGGCTCCAGGATTTATATATTTAAAAACACACTGCCAGGCAACATATAAGGGACTAAAACAAGAAACAAACTTCTAAGATACATCAGGAGATAAAAAAGGGATTTACAAGTCCACTGCCTTTGCTTAGGATTGAGAATGTGTCCCACGGCGATGCAGGAATGCCATTTACTGCCTGCTTTACTGCCTGTGCTGCTGGGACAGCCCTTCCTGCGTGCGATGCTCTTAATAACGTGCATAACTCAACTGCGCAAAGGAAGCCTCCAAAAACCTGCACGGGGAATTAGTTCAGGCCTCGGGACAAAGAGGCAATAATTCACCACCTCCATCATCCCTAACAGAAGATAATGCAAAATAAATTCCATGGGAGTTTGCAAAAATGTCAGCTGACAATAAAGCCTTAGCGAGGCAGAGCACATTTTCTGCATCCTGCTCATTAGCTGCAAAGCCTGTCTGCATGACTGTTTTTTCTCATTTAAATTAATCACATTCTACATTATGAAGAGACATGCTGAGCCCTTCGGTACATGAAACATTTAAAAGATATTATTAAAAAAGTTATTTTGGAAATCTGCGACTGCACATCTATTTGTACACTCGCCCTCGGTGCCCCTCTCACTGTCACAGGCTGCAGCCAACCCAAGGCAGCCACTTGCTCACGGGGTGCACGCTGGAGCCACGTGCTTACACAAAGTAGCAGCATTATTCTTCTGAACAGCAATTAATTTTAAACCCTGAGTTACAGAGCAGCTGTTTGGCTTAAGCAGATTTATCTGTCAAACTGCTTCACAGAAAGCTTATACATCATCTCTTCAAATTATCAAGTGTTCAGAGCTTAGTTGGATGTGACGTGCATCCCGGTTCCAGCACCAGGAACCCAGAAAATCCGTGCTCAATCTAGGCCACAAACAGCACAACGGCCTCAAAATAATGCTGAGTGCCGAAGCTCCCTTAGAAGTAATATCGTAGTTCATCTGGAGTCATAAATATTAAAGAATAAAAAAGGCCCTTGGCAGATCAGCGAAGCAATCCTCTACCTGGCTACTCACCCGAGCTGAGCGTGAATCTTTTCCTTTATCCTTTTAGGACACTTCTGCGAGCTCGAAGCCCTCTCCAAGCTGCCAGCACCAGTTATCCCCACCTGCTCCTGCACCACATCGCTCTTCCCATCCCTGGTGCCCAACCTCAGCCCATCTACAGACATAAGATGCGCAGCAATGCACCTCACATCACACGTCTGACACAGAGGAAGGGACAGTGACTGCAGACTGAGTCCTGGGAAACACGGGCAGACCCAGAACCACTAACAGTGAGGGCTGGGCACTGATTGCTGGGCTACCACCTTGGTTTGGGGTACAAGCCAGACACGAATCACTTCTGCAAACACAGATCTTCAGGTTGCTGAAATTACTGAAAGCAGAAGATAAACATACCACGCATTGCACAGTTCTAACCATCTTAGGAAGCCTGTGAAACGCACCAGCCAGCCACGTTTGGCTCGGGCACCCGTGCACCGCGATGATAAAGGTTGATGCAAGGGCAGCAGGTCCCAGCGCTAAGTGGGCAAAACGGCATCCCCAGCAGTTTTCTTCCTCATTCATTATCAGTGAAGTTCTAGAGTCAGGACGTAACCCTGCCCACCCTTCCCCGCAGGGATATCGGTATCGAGCCATGTGTCAGCAGAATATTGTCACATTGCACAATATCACCCTTAGCTACCGCAGCCCGCGCAGGACGGTGCTGGAGGTTATTGATTCCGAACCACTGACACAGCAGAGCATCCCCCAGCAGGAGGGATGCCCAAGGTCAAACACCTTAAAATACACATTTGGCTACAGGGGTTTCATTAGGTTTTATAAACCATCAGGTATTGACCGGTGGCACTATTTATAATCAGCCTGTACAGTGCTGACAACCTTTTTGTTTAATGAAATTTGGGTTTTGTTGTCAGCGTCAGGTATTTGAAGTTAGCGAAACGCTGTGAGCTCTCCCACGCTAAAAATGGCACTGTGCATAACGAGTGTCCTAACAGCCCAGCAGCAGCTCCCGCAAACAGCAGATCTCCATTGGGGTAATACCAACAAGATGTCAACTCTTTAAAAGCATCAGCTGTTAAGCCAAGTGCCAACCCATCCATAAATGCTCGTGTACCACAGAGAAGGAGAGAGCTCCATCCCTCATTCAGTCTCTGTACAATAAATAACGTATTACGCATGAGTAAAACTTGAGCTACGGCAGCAGTGACATCCAGTCGTCTTGAATCAAGCCACTCAGGAATTAAAGCTCTCCCTCTCCCTGTGGTTCCTGAAGGAGAGTTTCCCAAGGCAGTGCCTCTTGCAGAGGGCTCAATGCCCCCAGCTCTGCAGCCCTGGCTAGAGAGCACTCACCAGGCCGAGCCCCAGCTCTGAGCTCCTGCTGCAGGGCCAGGGTGCTGCTGTGCTCACTCCAAGCCCCTTAGTTCCTTATGGATTTTATTTCTGTTCTTCATGCTGCTGCAGTGGAGGCTGTGCCTGGCAGAGGTTAGGATTCCTCTTCTTCCTCCTGCCCCGCCGCTGCTCGGCTCACCTGGCCTGTACATGCTCCTGCACCATAAAAGGGGGAGAAAGATCAAACTGCAACCAAAAAAATCATAGAATGGTTCAGGTTGGAAGGGACCTCAGAGATCACCTTGTTCCAACCCCCCTGCCATGGGCAAGGACACCTCCCACCAGACCAGGTTGCCCAAAGCCCCATCCAGCCTGGCCTTGAACACTGCCAGGGAGGGGGCATCCACAGCTTCTCTGGGCAGCCTGTTCCAGTGTCTCACCACCCTCACAGGGAACAATTTCCTCCTTGTATCTAGTCTAAATCTACCCTCTTTCAGTTTATAACCGTTACCCCTTGTCCTGTCACTACCTATCCTTGTAAAAAGCCCCTCCCCAGCTTTCCTGTAGGCCCCTTCAGGTCCTGGAAGGCTGCTATCAGGTCCCCCCGCAGCCTTCTCTTCTCCAGGCTGAAGAGTCCCAACTGTCTCAGCCTGTCCTCGTAGGGGAGGTGCTCCAGCCCTCTGAGCATCCTCGTGGCCTCCTCTGGACCCGCTCCAACAGCTCCACACCCTTCTTGTGCTGGGGGCCCCAGAACTGGACACAATACTCCAGGTGAGGTCTCACGAGAAATCTAGGAAGTGTCAGCTTCCAACTTCAGGCCATACTACACTCAGCAGCTCCCTGGTGTGCTGCGCTGTTTTTAACTGCTGTTCTCAGAACACATGCAGGAGAGGTGGCTGCTGGCTGCTGAAGTTAGAGCCCTCCACATGCAGTTGCTGGGGGCAGGACTGCCACCTGGGCAGCTAGCAGCGAGCGAGCAGTTGGGTCTGCCAGCCCCGAGCTGCCGTGTGCCAGCAGCACTGCTGTGTGTGCCATGGGAGCGGGCTGCCTGGGCTCTGCTGCACCCACACCCACCGACACAGAACTGAGCACACCTGTGCTGTGTGTGCACCTATTTGCACGGGCCGTACTGCATCACAGCACTGGGATTTGCAAGCAAGTAGTGCTCACTGCTGTGACGTGTAATGCATAGGGGGAAGGACAGACACAGAGTTAATACGAGACAAGATTAAAACTCTTCACTTGATCCGTATTGATTTTATTTCTGCAGCGCTGTCTGCCTGAGCACGCGTCTCCCCATCTCCACCCCGCTGCTGGGCGGGAGGGGATGCACGGCCCAGACTGCAGAGCGCAGCGTCCGGCACACAGCGGAGAGAGGGCCGCCGGCATCCTTGAGTGGTTACAAATTACAGAGCTCTCACCAGGGGACCAGCTGAAGCCAGGAGCCAGCTTTCAGCGTGCCCCAGCCAAACAGAGCTGCATTATACCCTCACCCACAGCCAGGCCCCCACCCTGCACACTGCTGTGGGCACAGAGCACGGCACGGCCCTGCTGCGGGCTACCGGAGTCTGTCTCTTCCCTTGCACCCAGGTAAAACAGAGCTGGGTCCTCTCCTGCACAACCAACCCAATCCCAACCCTCCCGCCTCACTCCAAAAAGCAGCAGATTACATGAAAGCCTTTCTGACCCCGTTAACATCTGCCAAGCGCCATGTCAGCCTCAGCATTGTTTAATGGGTCCACACCAGAAGTCTTTGAGCCTTGCGATCGATACAGCCGAGCCACCGCACGCCGCGTGCCATTGATCCATGTTTCACTTCATCCAATGTTAGTTTTACAACATCCCAAACGGGGCTGCGTGGCACTGCTGAACAACCAACTGTTGCATCACCCGTTCCAAATGGCCACGCAAGCCTGACTGCAAGCAAAGCCCCAAGTCATTCGCCCCCAGTTATTCACCTCTTGCCCTAGGAGAACATCAGTTTGGGGATCTCACTTTTAAAAGCCGTAACAGGCTCGGCAACACAAGTTAATACAAGTGAAATGGCGGCCCACGTTCTTCTTGGAACACCACAGCTGCCTGAGCTCTGCCACTGCTGAGCTGCCCACGCTGTGGGCTACGAGGAGGGACTGAACCACGAGGGCTGACAGCAAACATCGCTCTCCTACTGCTGCCAACAAACAGCATTTGTCTTTGAGACAAGCTTAATATTTTAGCGCAAATGGTTTTATGTACCAGTATTCCCTCATTTCTATGGCCTTGGGTCACTAGGCTCCGTATTTTCACTTCCAGAGACAACAGCTACTAATGGAGAAAAATATTGTACATTCATTACAAAGGGGAAAAAAATGTTCTACATCCACATGCTCTGGTTAAAGGTTGGACTTGCCTCTTTATTCTTGTCCCCTGTAATTTATTGAATCCTCTGCCTCGACAGAATTAATAGCAAGCCTTGGAGCAGCTAAAAATGTATTTATGAAAACAAGTGGTACACCGCATGGAGCATGAGATAAGAATCAGTACTACTCAAAATTAAAACACACATGCTTTTAAAGCAGATCAGCTGCAGACCAGCTTCACCACCTACCCCTTGCAGTTGCACAAGGGCCACCAGCCCCAGGCAGGGGCCTCCTCACTGCCCCCCAGCTGGGCTCTATTCTGCACATGCAGGAAACTTGCTCAAATGTTTTGGAAATTGCAACTCACCTGTGCCAAGCATTCCTGTCTAACAAGGGGCAGTCAGAGCACGAGGCCAGGTCTACAGCCAAGAAGCAGCAGCACTCTCATTAGTAAGGCAGGCAATTAGACAGTGCTGAGACACCAAATATTGACATTTTTACCTTGGTAATCCATACCATAGAGCTAAGAACTGCCCAATACCAAACTCTCCCGGTCATTATTCACTTCTCAAGTCAACAAATGAGCATTGCTAAGTTTTGAGGGAAACCTTTTGGTTGCTACAGCACCACGGCCAGGAAGGGATGAGTGTATACATGCTCAGATCTGGAGGGCTGCACTGCACAGTGATCAAAACCAGCTCTGCCATTACATCACCTGGCATTTCACAGTGCCATTGCAGCAGGTTAGCAAAGGCATTCAGAACATTATTCTCATTGGTGTCTTACTCCTCTCCATCCCCCAGGTTTACTTTGAGCCGTGAAGCCCCACTGGCTGCAGTGGATGGAAAGTGGTGTCTTTGACTTCACAGCTAAAGCATCACACAATGCAACATTTTTTCTTTGACCACCAGCAGGATAAATAGCATCTCTCTGACAGGCTGAAGTTCATACAGCAAATAAACAGGTTTAAGACAGGTTTATCCTGCAGGATTGATTAAACAGAGAGTGGCTCCTGATTTTGCAAGGCCTCTGCCAATTAGCTTGGCACGAAGCCTTCCTCCAGCAAAGCCACTCACTCCAGCGCTGAGGCAGGAAAGGAGAAAGAGAGACACAAGCTCTCCTCTGCAAAGTTCTGTTTGTCTGAGCACCGACAAAAGACAGATGGTCTTTCCTCTGAGTGAAGACCGTTTAGCACCTGGAACACACAAGCTGGGAAGAGAGACCAGAAGGTGAATGGGAGAAATACATTTGTACCAGCACTTTGTTTTGCAATTGAGCTGTACCCCTCTTTAATCAGCAGCAAATGTTCCCATGCACAGCGGCTGGATGTGCAAACCAAGTGCATCTTTAAACAGATGAAGGCATTTCTTCAGGTATATGAAGAAATACATTGCACTGGCTTAAAAAAGCACCCGTTAGAAATTCTAAAATAGAGGAAACAGTTGTTAATAATAATCGTGTTAATAAGGCCGGCTGGGACCTGCCTGTCTTTGCTGACATTATTTTGAAGGAACAGAGATGAAGGCAGGAGCGGATCAGAGGCTTTCCCCAGTTCAAAAAGCAGAATTTTTGTGAGCAGCGTCCCCAGGGAAGGACACCCCGCTCATCTGCAAGTGGTACCATGGAAAATGAATTCACATCACATACTGCAACAAACACTAAACCCATAACAAATGGGCTAAGCGTGCATCTCAGCACCAGGCTCTCCAGCCCGAGTAAATCAGACTCACCCATCTCCCCCAGCAGTTTACAAAGGGCCTTCAGGGAGCAGGATCACAGGGTTATCTGTCCGTGCCTTCACGTAGCCCATCCGACAGACTCACCCCTAATTGAGCAAAGCATCCAGCCAACTACAGACCAACACTAAATGATTTTATGTTCTCACGAGCAGAGGAAAACCTGGTGCAGGCTGGTGTCTTATTCATGTAAAGCTATCGCTTACATCCCCACTCCCTCATCGAGTTGCTCTGAGCTGGATAAATTAGTTACATGGGAGGGAACAGGAAAGGGAGATATCCGATCGATCCTGCAAACTGCCTGAAGGCCTTTGAAAACCTAAGCTTCAAAACAAGGGAAACTTCTTTTTGAACTGCCTTAAGCTGATTTTAATTACAGAGTATAGATCACTGAACTTCATCCTGTTTTTTGTTGGTTTTTTTTTTTGTTACAAGACAGCTGCATTTTTTTTTTCTTTTCTTTCTTTTTTTTTGGTAACTCAACCAGAATTACATAGTTTGTCAAGCACAATAGCTGTAATCCTTTTGGTAAATAGTTAATTGCCCTACCACACTCTACTCTAGTTGTTCATGACAGCGAGGATGCCTGCAATCTACACAACCATTTTTGACCTAGACAATCAGATTTCTGCTGTTTAAGGACCAAATTTAGCCAGGAGGTACGGAGGGAGAGAATCCACTTAAAGCAGGGGTACATCAGACAGCATTAGTTCAGGAGCCTACCTAGTGCATTTAGCTTTTATTGGAACAGCTCTGTCACTTTCCTTCAATACATATTACCATTTTTGCCATGGTTACAGGCTCCTATAATCGCTGATTCCACTTCTGGGCCCTAGGCCTCCCCCAGCAGTCACTAAAATGGGCAATCAGCAGCCATGGTGCCCCTGGCTCCCCCAGCACCTGTCTGTCTTTACCACTGGCTGTGGTACCCACCGTGTCAGGGTAACAGCTCAGTGCTTCCACCACAAGGTCTAAAATTTAACTTAATTACTACACTTGACAATTTCCATGTAATTTACCTATTCCTCAAGCAATTGCAACAGACACCAAACAGGGAATAGGAAATGTCTCATTTTGAGATAATTTCCCAGTCACTGATTCCCACGAAACCCCAGCTCACGAGACCGGGTCTGTGAAACGGCAGCAGAAACGGGAAGGGAACCAAGTCCTCTCGTTCAAGTGCATCTCCATCCAGCTAAGCCAGGACTACTTTTCTGATGGTTTAAATGTTGTGCAGATAGCTTAGGTGACAGAAAACAGGATAGAACAGCTGTTGTGGGGTGCAGCTATAGCTTAGCTGAGACTCCAGCACAGCGGCTGTACCCTTCCTGCCCCACGGCCATCTCTATTTCTCTGCAAAGAATGAAAACCTACAGCATGCCCACAAGCAGAGAGGCCCTCGTGCCATTTTGGATCAGCTGCACAGCTCTCCTCTAACACCGCGTCTGAATTTATGTAATTTTAGCTCCTCCTGTTCAGGCCACCAGAATTCAGGACGTAGTAACACGAGAAATAGAGATTACAGATGTGAGTAACGGTTTGCTCAGAAACCTTTTAGGGAACATGTTTAATTACTCCTAGGTAGGAACAATCTGTCTGCCCAGCATCTCCCAGACCAAACGGAGGGCCGGGATCATTACAGCAAACACATTCCCAGCTCTTCCATCGCTCTGATTTACAGACTTTGCTGTTTGCATTGTTTCTACAACAGAAAACTTAAATGCAGTAAAGGTGATTTAGAACACGTTTTGTATGGCACGCGTTCAGGAGGCTTCCCCTGATCTCCAACACTCACGGCCGCTGCTGTGTGCTCGCAGCGAGCGGAGGAACAACCCGTCTCTCTGGATGCCATTCTTTCCATGGAAAGACTCTTTTTTTTGTGACATGCTACAGCACAGAAAGACTGGAAATCTCCAAATTCAAACACGTGGGAGCTTTGCCACAGCTCATTTCAGTGCTGCCGAGGCCTCGGCACATCCCAAATGCTACCCTTATCCTGGAGATGCTCCAGCGATGGGGTGGGATGGGGCCAGCAGGGCCTGAGGAACAGCTCCAGCCACAAAATGGCCACTGCCACTCCTGCCCAAGCACCGCAGGTCCTCCCCATGTCCTTTCCTTGCCAGCAGGCCTCTGGGGGTGCTGGGCGTTGGCTGCGAGGGACTGTGAGGACAGGCTGCAGCTGGTTCCAGCCGGTTCTGGTTGGTTCCGGGTAGTTCCAGAAGGTTCCATGCCAGGCACAGCCCCACCCCTCAGCGCCAGCCCGGGGGACAAAATGGCGCCCGGCAGTGAGGGGAGAAGGGTGGGAACCAGCCCTGCAGCCTGAGGGGAGGGCAGGGGGGCAGGGGGAGCTGCAGCCCGGGGCAGGCACTGCCCTGCAGCCCCCAGGCACCCCACACAGTACCAGCAGCATGGCCCCGAGCAGCGTGCCTCCTGCTTTGCACTCTCACACTCTTCTGTTATCTCTGGATAGCTTCTGGGCTGGGTGAGAGCAGCACACAGGCAGGCAGAGGGTATTTTACGATATTTTCATAGAATGGTTCAGTTTGGAAGGGACCTTAGAGATCACCTTGTTCCAAGCCCCCTGCCATGGGCAAGGACCCCTCCCACCAGACCAGGTTGCCCAGAGCCCCATCCAGCCTGGCCTTGAACACTGCCAGGGAGGGGGCAGCCACAGCTTCTCTGGGCAACCTGTTCCAGTGTCTCACCACCCTCACAGGGAACAATTTCTTCCTTATATCTAGTCTAAATCTACCCTCTTTCAGTTTATAACCATTACCCCTCGTCCTGTCACTATATTTCCATTATATTTCTTATAGAAATATAGACAGAGCTGCTTTTTCATTTCGTATCATCCGGAAGCTCCCCTCAGAGGAGGGGAAGACCCCACCTCGCTCTCCTCCCAAATTCTGACATAAGGCACAAGAGATAAAACAGAGCACGGCTGCATCACAGCTGGCACATCACGATACGTGCCATGGCGACAGGCAAGGGGACACGGTTACCAGTGGCACAGGTGTCCTGACTCGGTTAGCTGGTCCCAAAATCACAATGTTTCCCCCCATAGAGCTGACCCTGGAAGCAAGAGGCCTCTGCTCACCTCCCCAGACACAGGGTGCAGGAACAAACCCCTCAGCCCTCGCACCAAAAGCACAGGACCCAACCAGACAGTGAAATTCAACTGACACAGGAGCATTGCTGATGGATGCTGAGCACCAATTATCTCATCAAGATCAAAGATAACGCCTTATCTGTGCTGTCTGGGCATCCCTGGGCAGCAGACCAGATCGCTGGGAGCATTATCAGAAGTCATCTGCTCTCTATTGTTCCCTTCTCCTGTTAATGCAGGGATATTAGCAGGGAGAAACTCGAGCACACGGTCACGTGGACCTTTTATCTGAGAAAGGAAGAGCTTCAAAGGGCCGAGGGACACTTGTCAGATAATATGAAGTAGTCATTTTTGTTCTCGTTGAGGGAACACTACCTTTTTTTTTTTTTAAAACCTGCAAATTTCTCTAAAATGACCTTAGAGCAGAATGCTTATTGCACACTGCTGGCACTTAACTGCTTTTACAACGATCTCAATTTTGCTGGACACAGGAAAGTTATTACTTAACATAAGCACATCACAAGCATTACAGAGGTTATCTACGAATATTCTCGCAGTTTCCATTCTGTCAAGGTACCAACATAGCCTTTGTCTCCATGGCACTTAACCACTTCTAGTCACAAAACGGGGCTGAGAGGGGCAATCCTTCCCCTCTCCCAGCCCTGCTGAGCCGGACACGGGCATCCGGGAGTGAGTTCATGGAGGCCACCAGGATGGCTGGAGCACGCAGTGCCGCTCCACAGAGCTGCCCGGCAAAAGGAGGGGAGGCAACACAAATGGGAATGTGGGAAATTCTGGGCACGTTTAAGGAAAACATTTTTGTGGTGAGGAAGACTGAACTGGATCGAGCGCAGCATAACACTGCTGTTGGTAAAGGGTGGCCAACATGTGGGGATGACCCCTGCACATCTACGGAGCCCAGTCCAAGAGTCCCCACCGCTCCCTGCTGGCACATGCCACGGCCAACAGAGCAGCAGCTTCCCCTGCATATTATTACAGACCACTCCTATCCTGTTTACTTGTTATGAATCGTTTCAGCATGCCTTCCACAGCCTGATTAAACTGTGGCAACAGCTCATCTGTTCACAGCAACCTGTCGGGGTGCTCAGGTGCCTGACCCCTTTCCTCCGCCGTCACACTCCACTGGGCCCTGACGTGCAATCACCGGGCATGCCGGCTCCGCAGACAGCTTAATTACAGCCACATGCTGCTGGGGTCAGTGCAGAATTTAGAGACTGAACTCCAGGTAACACATGGCATAATTGGCACAATTTATGATTATAAAAATCTAACAGTGCCTTCCTGTCTTTCTCCCTGTCCAGTTATGTGCATGACTGGAAACCATGTGCAGTGTACTACGAGGAAACAGCCCTTTCCAATCACCAAACCTCAGCCTGGGGACGGGCTGGCCAGGCTCCCCATGGCATGCAGCAAGGGGATGGCTGGTCCTCCTCGCTGGCCTGTGGCACTCTGGGACACCAAGTGGATGTTTTCCTGTATGGAAACTAACAGCAATGTGCTAACTCACAGCTTTGCTCCAGTAGTGAAGTGGTCTCTGAACATACAGATTTCAACACCTATTTCATTTTTTCCCTAATGTTATTGATGGGATCTATGGAGACAAAGATTAATTATTCATCATTTTTATACTTTTTCCCCTCTTTTATAGTTATTAGCAAGAGAAAGTGAACATCTTAACACAAATTCCTAACTATCAATCACCTATGGAAGCTAAAATCTCTTCTTGCTCTGTTTAATATTTAAATACAATTTATTTACTGTGATTAAACAAAATCTTTGGAGCCCCTTCAGCTGCGGGTTACTCATCTGGACATAAGGTGCTTTACATGTCCACGGGGAGCAGATCATCCCAAAGGAGCATGCTTTACTTTGAAGTCGCTCATCCAGATGCTACCAAATGCTAAGATGCAAAGAAGCAATTTGGCCACAGAATTTATTTTCATTGCTTTTGATTTTACTTCAGGTTCTCCCTTGAAATGACCAGTATGAATATCCTGATGAGAAAAGACAAGAAACTGTGCTAGGAGCCTTACCAAGAGGAACACAATGCCTTTGGGGCACTGAGAACAGACTTTCCAAGAAGAGAGCACAAGATCCTATCTGCAACACCCTCTAAAGGCACTATGCACCAGACCACCAGCTAACCTAAGCCCCATTTGTTTCAGTGACCTTCAGCAAAGCCTGGCACATGCACACCTGCAGGCAGACACACAGCAAAAGGAAGGCCATTCACTGCTGCCTGCAGTCCTGTTGGCTCGGTGTGCTGCCCTGGCACAGAGGGGTGATTCCATGTGCACCAATGCAGGAGCACTGATGCTTCTAAGCTAAGGAAGGGCAGAGGGGAATGTGGTTCAGCAATAACAGAAACTGAACCACGGAGCCTGAGATTTAGAGGTCTTGAAGCTATTTGTGACTTCTTGTTCCCTTGGAGAGATTTCTTCCCGTGTTGTGGCAGATCTGCTCTGAATGATGCCATCCAGAAAGACAGAAGGGCTCCGAGAAGCAGTTTTTGCATTATGCATATTCAGAACGTTGTAGAAGAAAGCAAACCCAGAGCAGTTACTACTACCTGTTACACAATGGTGAGAGGCAGCCTTCAACCCCAGCCACCTGCCATTCTAGCTTCCCATCCCCTTCCTACAAACCTGGCTGCACACACTTAGAAGTTCATCACCATTCCCCTTTTCTATAGGGCCATGCGACCACTCAGCCTGAGCATCAGCAACTCCACCACTGCTGCCCAAGTACAGACATCAGCTACCCATGCTAACCCTCAGCTAAGCTGCTGAGAGCACATCACTTGCGTGCCGCAGGAGAACAGCACAGGAGGAAAAGAAAACCTCCAGTCAACACTGAGCAGCCCAAGTGAAATCCCAGCCCTGAAATCCCAGCCCAGTGCAAAACTCCAGAATCTTTAGTGAGAAGTATACAAGTCACAACAGAAAGAACACCAGCGAAAGGTGAAAACACACGAGAGTAAAATCTGACTTTAAAAGGAGTTTCATCATCTGCTGAGATTGAAGGAAAAACCTTACTGAAGGCAGCATTCATCTTGCACTTAAACATAAGCACGTTGGGGTTCCAGCCTGAAGCAAGGGGTTAATTCTCCAATTATCTCACCGGATTAGAACTGCATATTTTTTCCCCAGGAAATGTAGTGTTATTGTGAAGCCCATCCAGACACGCTATTTCATAATTAATACTAAATAAAAAGTGAATTCTCTCCTTTGTCTAAATAGTTTGCTTTGGCTCAGCCAGGAGCAGCAATTAGCAAGACAGCCTCCCTGAACATATTTGATCTGCTACAGAGCTTCCTGCTGCGTACCAGAAGAACAAAACTGATTTCACACAATCCATGGGGTTTATGTTGGCTGGATGGGCTATAATTAAAATGATCTCTTTTTTTTTTTTTTTGCCTCATTTTCTTGAGGGCTTTGTTTGGGGCTTTTTTTTTTTTGGGGGGGGGAGGCATGCACATACCTAATTTAGCAGTTTTCCTGATTGACACTCCTGCTCTTTACTGGTTCCCTTTGTAGCGTTCAATGTTTGTAGTTTGGTGCAGAAATTGGGACCTGTTACCGGTCCGTTTTATTAGCAAGAGCAGAGGAACAGTTCCCATGGAAACATTTACACATTTCATGGTGTGCTTTTCCTGGGATTTTCAAGGTTGCGTAGGGTGGGCTCTGGGGTGCTCTGGTTCTTTTTAAGTGGGCACATGCAGCAGTCTGTGAACACATCCCCTTCAGCAGGGAGAGAAAAATAACATTTTTAGATTATTTCCTCTCTCATGAAGTCTAAAGCCTGTGCAGAGCAGCTCAACAGCCCCATGCCCTGGAGAGAGGTTCAAGCCAGCTCCCAGCACCCTGCCAGCAAGCCTGGTCCTGTTCTGGAAAGCCACCTCCAAACGCCAGCGAGTGCTTTCCTTTCACCTTTGTGCTGAAACCAGGAGTGATGCTATGGTTTAGAGCTCAGCTCTCCCAAACCAAGTTGTCCTTGTGTCACTAAGGATTTTCAAAGCTTCTCAAGAAGAAGATGCCATCAGCCCCCTCCAGGTGAAGCGTTCAGGCACAGAGAACACTCGTGGGCAAACCCTACCCCTTGCATTTATCAAGAGCAATGCTTAAAAAAAAAAAAAAAAGTAAAAACATTTAAACACAATCTTTCTTACACAGCCTTTCTCCAGCCTCTACTGTCACCATCCACACAGGTGAGTTACACAGCACACGGGTTATGCTGTAGTGGCATCAAGGCAGCAGGAGGCTGACCTGCAGCAGGTCCTGGCAGGACAGGACCCTAACAGGGGTCCCCGCCCCCCTTCTCTTCCTCCTCCTTCTTTCCAGAGTCAGGAAATGGGTTTCCAAAGTCTTTTTTTTTTCCCTTTATTTTTTCATCTGAGAAGTTATTTTTAACATTTCCACCTATTCATAGTAGTGGGGGAGGGGACGGGGGGGGGACACCCCAAGCAAACTTCAGAATCCTGACCTCAGGGCCAAGGCCACTGCCTTAAAGTGAGAATTATAACAAATTTTTATTCAAGCGGAGAGTAATTATCATGTTCTAACATATTAAATAATTATTACTATTTTGACACTTGTGAGCCAGGTTTTCAGGAAGCAGTTTCAGATGGAAGCAAGCAATGAAGCCCCTCAGGCCCTTCCCCAGCAGTGGGTACTACAAGAATCCTAACACACGGACAAGGTTGGAGCTACCCCGAGCCTGGCCTCGGTGTGGCCAGAGGAGCCTCACCAAACCTCAGGGTATGTTCAGACCCTCACCTCATCACAAGGAAAAAAACCAATGAACCAAACCAAAAAACACACCCAGAAAATGTGTAAGTCTTGTAGGAAGAGTACACAGGAAGGAAGGGAGCAGCAAAGCTCATGTTCAATAGGGCCCGTAATTCTTTGGTCAACACATTTGTATGAGAAGTGGGAAATGCAGCCCCAGCTCCTGTGCCTGGGGAAAAAAACATCTGAAGTGCTGCTGTAAATAAATCCCGGTAAGCAGTGAGATATCCGCAGAGTACAAGACTCCCATCACCTCCTGGAAACACAGGCGGGGAAAGAGAAGAAGCAGATCACACAGCCTGATTTCAGAGCAGGCAGCCACAGGAACTCATTAAATATCTGAAGGTTTTATTTATTTTTCATCATCCCCCATGAATATTTCTCAGTTTTCTAATGACTTCCACAAAGCATTTGAGCCTTCTCAACTAAAAGATTCAAGTCAGGGGTATGTGCCTGGTCCACGTTCTCTCTGATTTTCAGAGCGTGATAGAAATATTTTTCTGTCTGTAGGACTACTTAACACTTGGTTTTCACTCACACTGCTGTTTTTGGTTTGTCTGACCCCACACAAAGCTAAGAGGAGTGCCCAGCAGCATCCCATGTAGCCTCGTGCTCCTTCAGCAGTTACTCTGTGGTTTTTTGGGTGAAGTAGCCCCACTATTTGGCTTCCCAAAACAAGTGAAGATTCTCTTTCATGTACCGAAAATCTCAGCCACATCATGCCATTTCTGGGATAATAGAAAAAAAAAAAATCACAAGGAGTCTAGAATCACCAAGGAGGAGGAGACAATTTTTTTTCTTAAAGAAAGCCATTTAAAGAAACAAGATTATTTGTTCTTTCCTCCTTTTGCTGTATTGATCAGATGGTATTTGCCAGAGCCAGCAACCCACATCTCACAACTCACTCCTGGGCCACAGTACGTGCTGCAATCGTCAGGCAGCACAGCAAACGCCTCTTGGCTGGTTGGTTAAACAACGCAGTGCCTCTATTTATTACATCCAGGCAGGGCTGTTATCGAGTGAGCTGTCCTTACCTCCAGGTTTCTGGATGACCAGAAGTCAGCCTGGGGATGTCCATGGCAGGGGCCCCTGGGCACATAGTTCACCCAAGCCTGAAAAACACAAATTTGGAGATTTAAAGAAGTCTAGGCATTCTATCCCTGGCAGCTGCGATCACCAGTTTGTTCTGCAGGATTGCAAAATAAAGGACCATCTTGATATTTTTCCCCGATTTCTCTGGCTGAGCCACCTTCTTCTACAACAAACTGGTGAAATAATACAAAGAATTCATATTCTCCTGGGACTTATTTCAGAGACATACAAAGAACTGAATGAAGCAGTGCCCTGGCCAGAGCAGTACTTTTTGGGCAGGTCCCCACAGCAACACACGAAGCAGGACATGGCAGGGTACGTGGGAGTCCATGGGGCACTTGGGAGGTTCGGGCAGCACGGAGCTGGGTGCTGTCCCCGAGGCACAGAGCCTGTCTGGGACTGGAAATATTGAAAAGGGCACGTTGGCTTGGCAGCGTGTTCATAAACACGTCCATCAGCTGCCACTTCTGGGGAACAGGCTCTGCCGAAACCGTTCGCTGGCTGAAAAACAAACTGCCACTCTTCACTTTCTGACTGCTCAGGAAAACAGCTTTTCTCCACCCCAGAAAGTAAAATCCACTCGCTGTATCTGCTGTGCAAGTGCTACTGAAAATCCACATGCAAAGTGAATTCTATAGCTTGTTCGTGCTCAGCTCAGGAGCTGAAAATGGTCCTCTAACACGTCCAAGTTCTCTACTGAAGCAGAGTTCAGCTACAAACAACTGAACGAGGAACCCACAAGGCTTGGTGTGACTGCATTTTACCAAAAATCACCTGTGTGAGCAGAGGGCAACGCCAACAAGACAAAGGTCTGTAACTACTGCAGTCACCTTCACACTTCAGCGTGGACTACAGGACCCCCAGCTGCAGTCACCCTCTGCTCTGTGCGCAGCCCATGTTTTCCTCCTCGTAAGCTGTATTTTTAGGAGCCCTCAGAGGATTTAATAGCTTCAAGACACTGATTGCAGTTCTCTGCTCTCTGGTACGAGCAGCAGCCTTCCCCCAACACGCGCAGGGCAGGACAGAGGCAGATCCCCAGGGCAGAGAAGCAGCAGGTGCAGGAGGCCTCTCCCAGCACTGCCAACTCTCTGTGCTCCTTACCTGGGACAAAAGGCTCCAGGAGCTCCACATCACCCTCCTCACTCCAAGCAGCACTGCACAAGAATGGACTAGAACAGCCCAGCTCCAGCACAGCTGGGACTTAACGCAGCCCAGCTGGGGCTCAGCGTAGCTCCCTCCTTTAGCACAGTTACAAGCAAATCCACGGAGCTGGGATTATTGAAGACACCTGGAGAGAAGGTGAACAAAAACCCACCACATGCAGCTGATCTCTCAATCAAGCAGTTCCATTTCAGAGAGCTCCTTCCAAGCAGGCTGTGTGAGCCAAGCACCTCCCGGCTTCGGTCATTAAAGGAGAGCAAACAATGGTGAGATTCTATAATTTATTACCATTGCTAAGATGAACACAGATACTTGATACCCAGTCGTATGCGGAACTGTAAAAAAATAGTTTAATACAGTATCAAAATTTACACAAGTATAGTGTCAAAAGACCAGTGTCCCTCAGATCTGCCCCTGCACGTACATACTGCAGGCACAAGTACATGTTTTACGTTTTTCATACATATATAGAGATATATAGGAATACAACAATTTAAGTTTTACTATGCAAACAATATGTATGGCAGAAAACAAGATGTAAAGATAACAGATGCCTGCGTGGCCTGGGTTATATGTGTAAGAAATTATGCAGGAGTGCAATGCTTTGGAATGGAAGGCTGACTGCACGCCCAGCTCGAGGAGACGGAGCAAAGAGGAGAGCTGCCAAGGAGCCAGCGCTGGATCCGAGGCCGTATGGTACCAAGCGAAAACAACAACAGAAACCAGTCTAATTACTGCTGCAAATTAACACACTTTTTTCTGAAGACAGCTAGCAGATTTTACATCGTACTCCTACACAACAAAAGATTGTACAGCAACCGAGCTACGTTCCACCGCAAACAGCTCACAAACACAGCATGTTGCAAGCTCAGAGAAAACAGATCCGGACAGACTCCGATCTCAGCAACCAAGAAGAACCAGAAACCCAGGAATTGTTGCATTCCTATTTTTTTTTTTTCTTCAGCTTTTATTAATTTTTTTGATGCTCGGCTATGGTAGAAAGTTAAGCAACAGCAGTCACAAGCCTGTTGCACATTCATACATGAAACTATCGTTGCTTTTAGATATACACAAAATATCTATCGTTGCAGTTCAATACACACAATTAGTATCATACACAGAGGTAAAAAATAAACTAAGCACATCTTCTGGTCAAATCTCAGACAATCTGAACAAGAGCTTTCTGCCTCCTAGTAACAAAAGACACGCTCCGAGGAGAATAAAACCTTCCTCTAGCAAAGAACGCTACGGTAGCAAGAAAAGCTTTATTCTAATGCAGTGCAATCTTTTAGATTCTTATAGACTCTCGTGAAATAAACCAGCATGTTTCTAAATTAAACAGTGGAAATTAGCATCCTGACAATTGGAAAATACTTTCTGAAAAAAAACTCTGATGGAAATTCTGCTTCGAGGCCTGTGACAGCGATACCTAAGTTTTCTGTTCGTTAAAGGGCCGTGAACATCAGACACATCTTCAGAGGATTTGCATCAAAGTAAATTGAACAGAAAGCTATCTTCACTTTCATTTAGAAAGAAATCGTGTTTCACTACAAGTACTGTAGTTATGCTACACTACTGGCTGGTTAGGAGACTTTATGGTCTTTTAGCACCTCCAAAGGCAGGTATTCTACCAAAGCAAAAAAAAAGAAATCAGCCGTAAATTGCCCAAGCACCATTAGCTGATACTGTGCAGACTGAAGGGCGAGTTGCTAAGTAGTGACTTTGTCAAAACTGTGGGGACCAAAGGCACAGTTTATCAATGTCTCTCCAGTCTGGCGAAAAACTTCGGGTAAATCTACTGGAAAATTTGGTCAGACTTACTAGAGATTCACTGTAACTACCCAAAGTCATGACTTCTTTCACGTAACTCCTGCAGAATGCCAATTCTCTTTTAGTTAGGAATGGAAATACCTCAGCGCTTCTAAATGTGGTGTTGCAAGGAGGACGCGGCGGCAGCGGTTCACGAGCCGGCCTACCGAGCCAGCAGTCCACAGGCACCCAGCCAGGCCAGCTCCTCGGGCAGGCCTCCCACCCAGCAGCACCCCACGGGGTGCCGGGCACCCGCCGGCAGCCGGGACGGCGCTGGGACACAGCCGGGTCTTTGTCTCTCGTCAGCAGTTCCAGCTCTTTCTCTTCAGCCAGAGGACGTGCTTGAGGCCTGTTACATAGGTCCTTTATACTGATTGCCTGACAAATGTTGTCTAATTCCAGGGCACGACCCTGCAGCATCTCCAAGTTTCCTCCACACAACCTAAAGGGAGGGATGGAAAGAGAGACCGTTAGCACCAGCTGGGATGGACTGGCCTTCCTGTAGCCATGCAGCCACACATTCTTTCCACAGACCATGCAGCACAGGTCAGGACAGAGTGCAGGGACAGAACAGGAATAGAGTAAGACATCCCTTCCCAACACAGAAAGCACATGCCTCTAGAAATGGGTACAATGGAGACAAATGGAGCAGCACGTGCATCACCAGGGCACCGTACGACACAGGCGGAGGGCACTCAGCTGAAGCTGAATGCAGCCATTTCCCAAGCCACATCTCCCACAGAACACAATTCAGAGCACAGAACTCACTCCAACAGAGTCTAAACATCTCCAGTTTAAAAAGCACAGAGAGGTTCTGCTTGTTTCAAAGAATGTACTCGTTCTCTTAAAGCCAAGCAAGGCATTCGCTGTTTTTTTTCACTTCATTCCTTCTTCCTTGAGCTCAGAGGAACCGTACATGTAGTCAGTGCTTGTGTGCTTTCTTGAACCAGAGCAAGAGCTACCCATTAGTAAAAGTTATCTTTTAAAAAAGTTATCAGATATTTTTCTTAGCATGGACTGTGTGTTATAAAGACTTCCTTTCTCTTACTCACTTCTACCCCCATTCATGATCGAGTAACATCCATGTTACAATTATGGAATTAAAAATGCAGAGAAATCGTATCAAAAGGTACTCAGGAAGGTGTTTTACGAGCTGTAATAAGAAGGACCAAGGAGAAGCAGGGGAGGCCGCAGTTTGCATCGAGTCACCAGGCACCTCCAGGGCCCACGAGGAGCAGAACAGCGATCCCCACCGCACTGAGCAGTGCCAATTAGCATTCATCTGTCTGGCACTCATCATCAACTGGCACCCAGCTAACGTGAAACCACTCATTCATCTCTGGAGCAACAGGGGTACGTCCTGAGAAAGGCAAACACTGTTTTCCATTGTCACCATTGCTGCTCTGTGCAGGAGATGGCAAAACAACCCTTCCATGGCTGGATTTGATGAGACAAGTGTTCCTCTCAGACTCTTGGTTGCTGATGTTCCTAACTTCTTACCAAGAGGTAAGGCCACTCAAATGCCTGCTGTCAGAAGGCACGTCCTACAGATACGCCTTTCAACAACTTTTTTGGTCAATGAACATTACACAGTATTTGCCAAGCAGCTCATGCTGACACAGTAATAAACTAAAAGGTGACACTTCTCCAAGTCCTTCATTTCCAGCTGAACAAACGACCCCTGATTGCTAGGAAGGAACAAACGCATGCAAGACAGCCCTGAAAAGCTGACACCCCAAGCAGCACTGACAATGTGTGGTCACAGGAAATAAATATTCATGCCATTTTTATGGGTAGGAAACAGACACACCCTTATCAGAAACCAATTCTGCATATGCACACAGTGCAGCAGAGACCTGGGTCCCAAAGGCACCACGGCCATTCTATTTGCCTCCTTTTCAGGAACACGGGGCGATGTAGAGTACATTTTTGCAGATGTATCACCAAACTCTCCTTTTGTGCTGGCACAGTTCTTTGCACGGCCACAACAGCTGGACAGCTGCTGCCTCCTGCACACACGTTTGGCCCTCTGCATCATGGCTGCATTCTGGATTTGCACAGAAGCTCGCTGCCTTCTCACCTTGCTGGTTGAACGCTGATTGGCACGTGCAGCACTAACGGAATTACTTTGTGCTTGCAAGCACTGCAGAGACAATGTAATGCCTGAGCATTTCTAAGTGCAATTTAAATGCTTATGGCAGCAGAAATAGTCACTCCAAAGGCTTCACTCGAAACGTTAGCAGGAACCTGCACCAAACAAAGGACAGCTAGGAGGTTCACGATAACGTCACGGTGACTCGTTTCTACCTTCCTTCCAACAGACAGAAGCAAAAGGAGGGAGAACCCTCCTCCCTGGAAGCCAGGCAGAAGCTGCACCCTAACTGCAGGAGGAGCAGCTCCGTGCTGCAGGCGCTGAGGGCCGTGGCACCCCATGTGCAGCGTGAAGCACGGGTGCAGCTGCTGGGCTCCCTGCCCAGCTGCCCCACCAATCCCACACCTTCCCTCTGCTGCAGCCCTGGGAACAAACCTCACCAGTGGCCAGAGGAAAATCACCAAGAAAACCACCAAGAAAACCATCTGTGCTCTCCAGACTTGATTCAAATGTTCCTGAGCTTTGAAGTTACCTCCACGCTCGCTAGGCCATGAGAAGCTGCCTCTCAAGCTGCTGCTACACATTGCTATGTTCTCCTAAGACAATGCAAGCATATAAATACAAAGCAAAAACAGTCCAAAATACGTCGTGGATGTGGTGGTATAAATACCACATGCACATCCTAAGGAGAGAATTCCCACATCCATTATCTTGATAAAATGTTGGTGAAGAACCACGCAACATTTGGGCTAGTGGGCAGTATTGGTGCTAGGTGGACAGCTGGGCGAGATGATCTTAGAGGTCTTTCCCAACCTTAATGATTCTAGGATTCTAACAGGAGTTGTGCATCCAAACTCCATTTTGGTACCAGCAAAGACTATGCACCAAAATTACGGAGCCCAGGCTCAATCTTGTCATCGTGCCACTGCAGTCACAGGCAGAACGATGCTGTGTGGATGTTTCACATCAACAAAAACCCGCAGGGCACGAATGTGGAGCAAAACAGTGAGCTACAGCCTGGGAGAAACTGTAACGAGAATGCAAAAGAAAAGAAATAGAATTAGTTTGTCACAAATCCACTGTGCTTTTAACAGGGACTAGATGAATATAAGAAAAAGTAAAAGCAGGAAGGAGATAACCAATTTGTTTTAAAAGTCTCAGAATACAGCAAGAGTCAAGTCAGCCACAGAGCACCAAGCTGGAAGCAATGGCAGCACTCCCGTGGCAGCAGCACGGCACGGGGTGGCCGGAACAGAGAGGTGAGGAGGGGACAAGGATGGATTTGGGATTTACAGAAATGAACTGATAATGTCGGGTTTAGCATATTAGCAGTTTTGAAGTGGCATTGCTTATATCCTGAGAACTTTTATGGACTGCTATTACATATGTATTTGTTAGAAAATGCTTTTTACCCATGAATGACGGGAGGGGAGTTAGAGGTGA
>WBMW01004156.1:38440-59178 GCA_013396635.1 Penelope pileata | reverse complement strand
GCAATCTCCAACAGCAACAACATCCCCCAGCCCTTTTCCGTCACATCTAACTCCCCTCCCGTTCCCGTCAAACCTAGTTTAAAGCCCTAGAGATCAATCCGGACAGCTTACTCCCCAGAACGCTTTTGCCCCACTTGCTCAGTGTCATTCCATCAGATGCCCACATACCCAGTTTCTCAAAGGCCTGCCCAAGATCATAAAACCCAAAGCCTTGACCAAAACACCACCCTCTCAGCCAGTCATTGACCTGAGGCGTTCTCCTCCTCCTTTCTGGGTCCCAGCTGCTTATCAGGAGGATGGAGGAGAACACTACCTGCACCCCTGATCCCTTCAGAATCTCACCAAGAGATGCAAAGTCCTTTTTAACACTCTTCAGTTTCCTCATCGCGGCGTCCTGGAACGTGGTCTGAATGAGGATGAAAGGGTAGTAGTCTTCCCGCTTAATGAGGCATGGTAGAGCCTTCCTAATGTCTCTAACACGTGCCCCTGGAAGACAGCAAATCTCTCTGGAGAGGTTATCTGGGCAGCAAATGGGAGCCTCCATGCCCCCCAGCAAGGAGTCCCTAATTACTAGGACTCCCCTCCCTTTTTTGGTGGCACTGGTGTTGACGCAGTGCCCCGACTAGCCCTGCTCCCTGTGCTTCTTACTTCCTGTAACCCTGGTGTGTTTCTCAGGGCATGAGTTCTGACTACTTTCTAGACTCATCCCTTGTGTCACGATCCAATGTCACCTGATCGTGACTTGGTCCTATAATTCTCGGGAACAGAATTAAGACTCAAAACGGAGTCAAGTGCCTGAACAGAAGAAACTTCTTTAGCCAGGGGCCGGATTTGTGAGGGGGAAGAGCAGGAAAAGGGAAGAAAAAAGGGAGTGTCTGCTGTTACCGATGACGCTATTACTGACGGGACGAATTCGCAACGGAGGGGGGGAAGAGGATAATAGAAGAAGGAAGGGAAATGGGAGAGCTCGCTGTTACCAGCGGCACAATTCAGGGAGGGGACAAGGGAGGTGCCATTCCTCCACTTGCATCGCGGCTCTCTCTCTCACGACGCTCGCTCACTCACTCACTCTCGGTCTCCGCTGCTCTCTCCCACTCGCACTCTCCCACTCACTCTCTCACCGTTCTCCCGCCGTTCTCCCCACACACCTCCTCCAGTTGCACCCCTTGTTATCATTTGTCCCTGTCCCCCCACTCGGGGGTGGGGCACGTGCCCAGTGTGTGTTTCTAGGGGGCCCTGGAAAGTTCTGGAAGGAGCTTGGGTACTGTTGGATGGCTCCAGGGTGCAGGCTCCTGATTAGTGGAACTTCTGATTGGTGAATACTGTCCAGTTGCCAAGGTTGTAAGATGGCAAAGTCCTGCACCATTCCCTTCGCCAATGCTGAGACATATCCCAGTGTTCTTTTAGTCTCTTACACCTTGCTAGCCTGAGAGCCTCAAATCAAACCAAGGGACACTGCGGGGGTTGGTGGCACCGTCGATGTTGGGGGCAGACGCCTCCTTCTGCTCCGAGCAGAGATNGTCTCTAACACACACCTCTGGAAGACAGCAAACCTCTCGGAGAGGTTGTCTGGGCGGCAAATGGGTGCCTCTGTGCCCCTCAGCAAGGAGTCTCCAATTACTAGAACTTTCCTTCCTTTTTTGGTGGCACTGGTGTCGATGCGGTACCCCGATTGTCCCCGCTCCCTATACTTTTTTCTTCCTGTGACCTCAGTGTGTTTCTCAAGGTCTGGGTTCTGACTACTTTCTAGACTCTCATCTCTTGCTAGCCTGAGAGCCTCAAATCTATTACCCAGGGACATTGAGGGGGTTGGTGGCACTGTGGGTGTTGGGGGCAGACACCTCCTTCTGCTCCGAGCAGAGATGAGGGTCCAACCCCCATCCTCCTGGGTGTTATTGAGCCCTCTGTCCTGCAAGCAAGCAGTTGGATTGGTTATTTCCCCTCCCAGGGACGTAGGAGGGGACTGACAGTCTACAGAAGTAGGTTCACACCTCCTCCTATCTGCCTTCCTCTGAGAGTGCCAGGAGCCTCTCAGGCTGTGGATTTCTCACTGCAGCCTGGCTGTCTGCTCAAGCAGCTCACTGGGGAGACCACACCTGCACCCAGGACAGCCCTCTCCACCCTCAGGGCCCAGAGGGACCTCCAGATTCCAGAGCATCCCACAGCCAACAGTCTGGACCACCACATCACCCCTCGGGAGGTTCACCTGGGTGCCCATGTGAGCCCAGGGAGGCTGCATCCCCTCTATCTGAGTTGCTACCTCTACCTGGATGTTGTAACGGGTGTCCACCATAGTGCTTGTAATAGGCAGCAGTACTGTACAGCACGCAAAGGAGAGGAGAACTGAGAAGCTCCCCTGATCACCCTCCCTGCCTCGTGCCAACTGCTTGCACTAACTGCCAAGCACGCCCTTCTGACAAGCACACCTTGCTGACAAGCACGCCTTTCAGACAAGCACTCCTTTCTGATAAGCATGCCCAGCCAAGCACACCTTTCTGACAAGCACGCCCTTCTGACAAGCACTCCCGGCCAAGCACACCCTTCTGACAAGCACGCTGTGTTTGCGCATCCTGTTCATGGCGCTCCTGGGTTGCAGCGCTCCCCCAGGGGCTGCTTTTATATGGGCAGGGTGTTGGCTCCCGGAAATGACGCTCTTGGCGGGCTTTTTAAAGCCTCCACTGTCACTCCGGGATCTGCCCGCACCGCCTCAGTGCCCGCGGCCACACAAGTCTGCAGAAGCCTGGCTCCTGCGCACTCGGGGTGGCTGGGGCTGCCGCGCTGACCAAACGGCTCTGTGCAGCAGGTTAGGCCATGGTTTTGGGGGTTAAGGTTTGTTTACCTCTCTGCCAGGATCCCTCATTGCAGCTGAGCCGCACGAGGTCCTTGCTAAAGTGGCAATTGTTAACATTATGTACTGAGAATACAAACCTTTTGGAGGAACTGTTTTATATATTTGGTGGAGAGTAGTTGTGTGGATTTTTATATAGAAATAACATTTTTTACCTCAGTGATGAGTTCATTTGAACTGGATAGCATGAAGCCTAGCGCAGAGTTACTGTGAGCCAGCTAGACTGGGTGCAATTCTCCTGTTAGGGATTCACCATCTACAGTCTGAGAAAGCTCTAAGTATGTTTCACCACAGGGATCATGGGGTTTTATGTCTCCTAAGATGAAATATCACATGCATTAGAGTTCTTCTTGGGGTCTGTTTATACAAGACAGAATAGCCTGTGCGTACTTTGTAAGATGTTTGGCTCAGTCTCTGTAGCAAAAAAGCACAGTAATACCAATAGGGTTCGGAGTCCTCTGTTGAAAATGGGAAAACTGGCACTTCTATACTCTATGGAAAACTGCAGACTTTAATAGTATGCCTGTGATACCCTTATTCTGAGCAATGTGTATGCCTGCATCCACAACGTTTTAAGAATCCACCCTGCTGCAAGACAGAAGGTAGTCCAGGTGCCTTCCAGGTGCATACTGAGCTGTGCAAGTTAGCTGTCAAGAACAAATAGTACTCTCTACACGTTTCATTGGCTGTGCTGGGCCCTGAACGATAATCATCAAGATAGCTTAATTCTTTTTTTTTTTTTTTTTGCAGTGTTTTGTTTTGTAACAAACAGGTGCAGGGCAATCTAGAACAAAATACCTAAGCAATTTCTGTCACATTTGGAAAAGGCAGAATTTTACACAAAACGAGTATTAATGTGCATGATTACAATTAGTACAACAGAAGTAAATCTCATACAAGGACTCTGCTATCTCTGACTGCTAGATTTGGATTAACATTTACTGGTAAGCTGTGAATTTTTTTAGAAGAGTCTATTGAGTAGAACTAGTTCTGTTTGTTTCTCTGGTTATGGACTGTCTTTCCCCAAAATCAGGCTCTCCCATAACCTATAGAAGAGCAGTGGGACAGTATGGCAAGGGCTGGGACATGGGCTCAAACCTCCTGTGCGAAAGCCTCTTCTTCCCTGCCTCTTTGTTCTGTCTCTGTAACAGCTCAAATACTCTGCTATTACAGCCCTTCTTTTCTTAACATCTTCTTTGATAGAACAGCCCACGTCTGTGAACAGACAGCTGATGGGCCTCTTTTCTGCTTCACTGTAAAAGCATTGCAACTCAGTGGGGAAGACAGGTTCTTGAGAAGTCAAAAAGTGTGCAGTCACAGGGTCATGGAGCAGAGCATCCTCAGATGGACTCTCAGACGATTTCCAAGTTGTGGTTACACTGGAGACCATGAACTTTGGCAGGTTCAAGAGTGAAAAATCAGATAGCTCTTCCAGTCACCAAGGCAAAGCATGCTGTACCTGCTGAAAAAAGTGCTGTCCAAATGATAAAGGATGCACTCACGTACATTATTCTGTGGCTAGAAATCTGATTGATCTCAGACTTGGTGAAAAATTGCCAAATGCTGTTCCAAAAAAGAAGATCAAATACAAATTGGCTTCTGCTAGCAACAGCTGAAGTCTTTTATTACAGGGATGTGCACCTCCCAGCCAACAGTTCCTTCCTCTGTGCTGGTGACACCCATTATGAAGAGGTAAAAATGGATTGGTGCCTTCTTCCACTTTGCATTTAGGTATGTCTATCCGGCTGTCAAATGATTCTGCAAAGCTTTAAAGAAGTGAGTGTTTCCCAGGATAACATACATCTCTGCAGACTTTTGAGCCTAAGGGCTTATCAAATCAATTTTGTGTCTTTTGAACTATATAGACCTGTTTGGATGATTAAAATGGTGTACTAAAAATAACTGCTTTGTGGGATCTAGAGTGAAACAGTATCAGAACAGGTATTTAACTGAAGCTGGTGTGAAACTTAGTCATTCAGGAAGAATTTCTGTGAAGATGGAGGCAGCTGCTAAATATCAGGCAATTGCAAAGCCTTACACAATCTGTATTAAAAATGAACTGGAGATATATTTGCTATGAACAGAGTGTCAGTCATTTCACCAGTGTGACTTTGTTGTGGGAGACCAAATTGAGAGGGAAACAATCTGAGCCACACAGAGAAATGTGTGGGTCAGTACAGCAAACAGCTCTTTTCCCAAAAGGGCAATAAAAGATAATTTTTTATTCATCAGTTTCAAGAAAACAACTTGCCATCAGCTGAGAACATCATTTGTGATCTCTTCAACAAAACAGCGAGTAATTGAAGTATTATTTAGATGTCTCTGCTACTGAAAGGAGAACCTTAACAAAGAGTGAGTCAGGACTGTAACATCATCAGTAGAAAATGTGTAGGGAAATCGTCACCCCTAACAGGTTTGCTAGAAGAACAGCAAATGAGCTACAAACAGCAAATACACAATCTCTACATTGTGATATAAAGGCTCAGATTTTTCATCTGCTGCTGACAGGAAAAAAAAAAGATTTCCTGCCCAGGAAAAAACATGTTGAATTTTTCATATGATTCTCCTGTATTGTAGGCACTTCTGTGCTGCATTAAAACAAAAGCCGTGTTTGTAAATGAGCAATTTCTAATACTTATAAATATTTAAGAAGTTTGCTTGCACAATTGTCACTTGGGAAAAAGTAGTCAGATTTTCAGTCTGTACTGGACTTGGGAATTTTAGGGAAGGCTCCATCAGGTGCTCATGCAAAGTTTTTTCTAGGACTGACGTTGCCTGATGCTACTCACAAATTGAACTGTTGACAAACAGCATATTGAAAGCCTACTTAAAGGCACTTGGAAAGTGAGGCATTCTGATAAATCATGAGGAAACGAGGATTTTTCAAAAATTGAATTTTCTGTAATAATCATTCCTCTAACTTGGCAGATTTCCATTTATCCTAAGGTAGGGTTGAAGCTAACTTCAAAGGTGTGATAATTGTACAATAAGTTGTAATTTCTTTTCTTATTGGGTGGTCAGTTGTCTTCACAGATGCTTTACGAATCAGCAAGACAGTTTCGTCCCCAAAGTGGACTTTCATGCAATGTGAAGGAAAGGTGTCACTCTACACGGTGACTGAGGTTTGGAGGAAGGACAACATGACATTAATGGCATATAGAGGACCCTTTTGCCTTGTACAATTAAATGAGTGATCTCCCTGCTGGAGTAGAAGCAATATTTCACTCAGAATTGACCTTTACTAGTGTCCTTAGGTTGCCTAAGCTTTGGTCATGTGCAGCAGATGAGTTACATGAAGGTTATTTAGGAATTGTAAAAATCAAATCCTTGATAAGTGATTTCTTTGTTGCCCAAGATTTGCATTGATAAACAAAATGGAAAATTCAGTTTTTAGCTAGTAGCCAAGTGGAACATGTGTCCAAGCACAGTAACAGTGAAGCCACTGGGACTTCAGCTAACTGCTGATGGAACTGTGCTTGTAAGAGATGGCCATTTTGGATGTCCTGAAATGACAGCATGAGTTGGATCAACTCAGTGTGACTCCCGGAAATTTTAAGTCTCTTTTCTTTTATGGATAGTAGTTCTTGAATTGCTTAGAAATATATATAGAACTCAGTTTTGAGGAGTGATCATTGATTTGTTAAAACAAATGACGCCAAACGTGTACTATCCATTTGTTGTCATCCTACACATAGAGGTGACTTACCAAAGCACTGAAGTAATTTATCCTATAGTTTCAAGTAAGAAAGAATTTGCAGTACAAAGTAGTGTCTTCCTCCTTGCCTGGACAAAGGCATAGTTCTTCAAATCAAGGTCATCAGTGTTCTGTGTAGGATGCTGTTTCAAATCTTGTTGGGACTTCAGAGAGACTGATCTGTGAAGGGTTTTTACAGGCAGTGACAGAAAATGGGCACAGATAGCCTCGTGTATTGATTAGTTCTCTGCGCAGATGGGTAAAGATGGCATTAAACAGCTCCCGGAAAAAACATTTCAATCAGATTTTGATTATGCAAGATATTGTATATGAGTTATGCTACTTGAAAACACTGAGCATGTCAGACTAACTTTTGGCTCTATTACTAGCTTAAATAATCTGACAATTCATTATATACTTAGAACTAAACTTATACATAATAAAAATATCTTTATCTTAGGCCCTTAGGTACTTTGTTATAACAGTTATTGCACAGTATGATGATATGCCAAGAGCATTAAAACATCATTTCTGCAGTCAGGACTTCTGACAGTAGATTCTTCAGCATTAGTAAAGACCTCCCTGGGCCCATGTGCCAAATGAATTTCTTCATGTTGTGTTTGTTAAAAGTGAAAAACTAACTCTGGTATCAGATGTAGGCTAGGTAGCCATGCTGGTTCTTTCACAGCGTATGCAGCGGAGTACACCCCAAAATACTACCCAGTAGCGCTGACAGTTAGCTCTCACTGTACATTTACTGTTGCTTTTTCTGTCCAGAGACTGCCTCTCTCCATGAAACCTTAATCGGAACCTCAAACCCTAATAGAGCCACTTCCTAAATGATCACGCAGTTTACAATCCTTCATGTAATAAACCATATACATTGAGGAGAGTAATCTTAATCCATCTAAGGCATGCTTTACATGAGATGGAAAGCCAACGTTGTTTGCTGCTCATACTTAGGTTTAACAAGATTTGTTTTCCCCAATAGTCATGCTGGGTAGCAGAACTTTTTCTTTGTTAGTATGGCCCCTGGTAGGTTACAGCTACTGTCTCAGTTCTGTCTTATTTCTAGTTTGAATTTAACTGACCCTTGGTTCCATTGGTCCCCACTTGGCCTTGCTCTGTTAGATTTAGAAGTCCACATGAATTGCTCATCATTTTTCTCAAATTATTCCGCAGTCTTATCTCAATAATTTAAAGTGTTTATTTTAATCCTAAAATATGTTTTCTGATTCATTTCTGTATCTTGTCCAGTTACTCATCCTTTTTGGCACATATTCAGTATTGCTCTGACAGCCAGACAGTGGGAAAAAAAAAAAACAACTCACATTTACATAGACTTATTACTTCCTCATTTATACATGCATAAGTTCCATTAGCCTTCCTTGCCAAGAAAGGAAAGGTCACAACAAGTTGTCAGAAATACTTCAGAGGATGCGGTACCCTTTCTGTGCCTGTGGCTGGAATTTCTTATTCCTTGATACGTAAGTCTGAACTTCACTGTATTAAACCCAGATGTGAGACAGCAACGGGGAGAGAGTGCTTCTTCTTTGTTGTTAATTCACAGTTACGTTAATCCATGCATTTTCTGCAAATTGTCCCAGCAGCACACTTGTTGTTGCTTCCAGAGTACTGATGGACATAATGGATAACACTGAGTTGTCGACTGAGGCTTAAGGAATTGTCTGTGAACTGATGGTTTGTCTCTGTGGACATTTGCTTTTAGAAATCTGTTGATAATTCTTGATCTATGAATGTAAAGCCTGGGTATTTCACTTCTAAAGGGATGTGTTTGTCAATCAAACTTGTGTTTACTGAGGTTTGTATTCCGTAAAGCATTATTGACTGGCAGCATTTATGTGCCCATTCTATAATTTTCTATTAATTGATACTCAACCCAAAACTCTTGTTTTGCCATCTTTTTCCTTAGGATTGATGTCAGGTTAAGCAGTCTGGTTACAGAGAGCATCCCTCTGGCTTTGATGCTGTTGCCTTCTCTTGGTAGCTGTTGCAGCCCATCAGAGGCTGACTCTGGAGCTTGATTCACACCCTGCATGGGCTGACACAGAGGGAAACTTCAGACACACTCCTGGCCATACAATACACTTGCATGTGTATCAGAAAGGTGGATTGTGGTTGCTATGGAATAACGTTGGGTAGCATATTGACTTTGACATTCAAGGCCCATGGCATTTTTGTGTATATCATAAGCTCTGTTAGCACTCTTCTTATTGCTGGTGATTGCCATGAAGAACTGCCTGGTTCTGCTAGTCTTTTAGATCCACTTTTAATTGCTCAGGCTGTTCTCTAATCCCTTTTTAAGGACCTTCCACCTCCATTAATGACACATTATGGCTTCAAAGCAAGTGCCCTTGGGATAAGTACATCTCTTTTTTTTAATAGTAAGTGCTATCAAGAACACATAATTCATTCGGCTTTCCTTCTCCTTCACCATCCTCTTTATCTTTTTCAACCTTATTTCACAAGGGTCTGGCATTCATGACACCCTCTCATTTTAATACATTCAAAAAATACCTTAATTCGTTGCCTGATTGTTTTTTCCTCTTTGTTTTCCAGGGGTTGTGTTTGTGTTCTACTTTCCATTAATACAATGCTTGTGTTTCATGGCCCTGTTGGAATGATCTCTGCTGGAGTAGTGCTTTTAGAGCATGTCTTATTTGTGTGATGAGGACAGTGACATGTCATTGGCACTTAATTAATGAGCTTTTACTTTAATGAACACAGCCAAAATCTCTGAACTGATACAAGGTTTATCATGCACGAGGATCAGGTGCTGTTACTCTTTCCTCTAGCTTCTCATTGGCTTTTCTCTGTTCTCTTGGGTGCAGAATATCTGTCATCACTGGTCTGCACTTGTACATCGCTGGGTCAGATGACTAGTCAGAAAACAGCTTGATTCTGTGTAGCATTATATTCCAGGTCTTAATAACTCTCCACAGCCATCCTCTTCCCCTTCGCTACTGTGATTTTTGCCTTAATAGAAACTGCGTACATGCAGTTATAAGGAGGGGAGAGATGCTGTCATTTGGGGCATTTTTCTCCTGAAGAAATATACTTTCACAGACCTCCAGGAGCATTTTTAGATCTTACAGCCACTCCTCAGCTGGTGGATCAGGTGAAATCTTTTTGGGATGGGAGCTGGGACCAAGGCTACTCCAGATACTTTAACTGCTCAAGTTACCTGGCAGACGGAGTTTTACAGACTCAAAGGAACTCATAGTACAATACCATGCTTTGGGCTATACAAATGTCTTAGGTTACCATCATACTGCTGGATTTTAATTTAAAACAGAAAGAGGGAAAAACATCAGAAGAAAAACCTCTGAATTTAGAAGTAACCTATGGTTATTTTGAAATAGTGTTAAAACATTGCCATTTGTCACCTGCCTTCTCCTTTACAGTTAGTTAACCTCAATAACAGCAACTAAATTCAAGTTATTTGCAACAACATTTTCCAAATAAACATTTTGAAAAATTCAAAGCAAAGTGTTTCGCCTTTTCCCCATTAAAATAAAAGTAATTACAATTAAAAATGGAACTGTGACTTAAGGGTCACATTTTAAAGTTTGACTTAAAAAATACACTGCACTGAATTTCAATTGACTGAATTTCACATGCTGTTTTCCTATGTAAACCTTTGATTTCATGAAATTCTGTGGTTGAGATATGCAGAGGATGTTGCCACTGTTTATTTGCTCTTGTACATTAGGTCGTTCTGAGAGTAATGCCTCCTATTTATTTCCATGGAAACTACAAGACACAAAGAGCACAATAACACTATTTGATAGAGCAAATTCCCAGCTACAAAACAGATCTGTCAACATAGTCATCACCATTAGCTGTGCATTTTTGCCAGCAATGAACAGAAGCCTGCATGCCATGCTCATAAAAATCTGCACCAGCCGAGGTGACCCGCTGTTGCTATTGCCACTGCTGAAACGCACCACCACCACCTCACTGTGCTCACGTCCACTGTTTGGTTCAGCAATCATCAATGAATGTCAATGGGTGCAATTTTTTCCTCATGGAAAAATTCAATTCCTCACTTTTGCTTCATCTGCACTTCCATCTCAGACACCGTTGTGTCAGACTGCCCCTCTGCTGCCATCTGTCGCATGGAAACAAAATGTACTGGAATATTGGTGGGAAGTTGTTCAGCCTCTGCTGCCATACCACCAACATCCACCTCTGATGTCGTGAGGCAATGTAATAAAATCCGAGGCATTACTTTTGGAGCAGCCCTCATACATTTTGCGTTTAGTCCTACCAAGCTTTATGAGCATGTCATTCACCTCTTATCGAAGCATAACAGCTTTGAATGCTGTTGAGTTGTTCTCAGCCTTTGTACAGTGTGTCCTTTATCTCGAACTGAATGCTTTCTTCCAGTGTTTTTCGTGTCACTGGCAGATCTAGCATATCCCCAGAGCTGGGATGTCCATCCCATCTTGTCTGAATTCCTTTGCAACATTGCCAGTGAGTCTCTGACTATCAGTGTTCCCTCTTTTCAGCTTTGACAGCAGCCCTTCTCCCAGAGCTTATCTCCCTTTACCAATCTGCAATGCTGGCAACCCAGCACTTCCTGTCCTAGAGAACAGCCCTTCTACAGCAGGTGACGACCAGTCTTCACTATTTTAGCACGAGGTGCCCAGTATCCCATCTACAGACCAGGCACTCCTTGTGACTAGGGATGAAATGCATAACAGAAAGATCTCCCAGGGTGTCTTTGCCAACAGAATGACCAATTGGTTCTACATTAAAAAAAAAAAATCTGAAGAACAAGACATTCAAAAATAAGAAAACTAGAGCTTTGTTAGCGTATAAATAGAGACGTGGACAGATGGGAAGGTATGGAGGAAAGCCAAAAAAAAAAATCCTATTGGTGCAGGGAACGTTTCCTTTACAGCATTTTATGAGCGGCTCTTTCAGAAGTGCCATGCACATATTTCCTCCTGATACTTGACCACTGCCAGAAACCAAATCTTGTGTGCCATGACCACTGGGTTAATGTGACGACTGAGCTCTCAAGCACTTATGTCTATTACAGTGTTATGTCTGCTCCGGGTGCTTGACAAAAAATCCAAAACAACAAGAGAAGAACAGACCCTCAGAAATTCACAGTGATTGGAAGAACTCACCACAAATCATTGCTGGCACATGGGCACCACTTAAAGACTTGCCACAGCTGAGGCAGAGTAAAGGACAATCCATAGCAGATCTGGATGCTGACATTTATTTAAGAATTAACAAAAGTAGAGCAGTAGCAGGCTGGGAACATTTGAAGAAGGGTCAGCGGAGGGTCAGTAGTCAAAGCTGGATAGGGGTCATCAGCCTGGGAAAGATCTGACAAAGGCTTGAAAATCCTGAGAGGTTTGGAAAAGGTGGCTTGCATAGGAGAGTTCTTTCTTCCAGCAAGTAGTGTTTTTCTCATAAAATGTAAATCTCCTCACTGTTGGAGGCTGTAGATGTGAAAAGTTTGCAGAGGTGCAGTATACAAATGTCATGGAAGAAAAATCCACAATGGGTTGTCAAGTACAAAGACCTTTGGCCCAGGAAGTCACTGAGCTGCAAAATGTGTGAGAGCATTTGGGGGAAGTATCACGTTCCCCTTGGCTCTTACTTAGGCATTTTCTGGTTGGCTACTGTCAGAAACAGGTTCTGGGGAGGTGGGCTGCTGGTCAGGCCTAACACAACTATGTTACACGTTATGTTTCTGTGTTCCTTCCATAAGAGTGGAAATAACATTACACTGAATATCTAGCCTGGATAGAACATGGGATGCTACATGGCTGGGAATAGCCTTGCCGGAAGTGATGAGAGGGTGGACTAGACAGCAGCTTAAAGTCCTTTCTGATAATAAGTGTTTTAATTAAAAGGCATTGTAAGGCATCGTGGAGCCTGTGACAGAAAGAAGAAAAGAAGGAGAAATTACAGTAAGAAAAATTTGAAGTCAGCAGCTTGTAGAATGTTCTCTCTGCAGGCTTCCACCAGCTGCTGATGGTGTATTCAGGCCATGAGTTCAACACATTTTTTCGTGAACTCTTGGTTCTATGGTATGATACCTACATCCCTAGGCAAATGCTCTTGCCATTGTTGAAGCAGAGCCTTTTAAGTCTTTGCAGATTGAGTTCTAGGTATTTATGTTTCTGTGTTGAGTTACAAAACATAGTGATGCATTTTTACTGTGAAGCCTTTAGTTAATCATTGACAGAGCGGTGCCTATAAAAGAGAGCTGAAGTTATTCGAGGCAAGTATAGATCTTACAACTTCCTCTTTTCAAGTTTAGTCCATATTAAGGTTCCTTGGCTGTTTAAACTGCATTTTCATCCAATAGAGAGTAAAACGTTGTGTACAGATATCCTGGGATTTTATCACCATCTGAAACAGGAATGTGTCCTAGCAGTTGTTAGTTACTAGTTCACAATCTGCCTCTCTGAAATTCAGATTTGAAGGTAAACTTTGGTATTTACTGGGAAGGGAGGACAGATTTTGTTATTCCTGTTGTACATGGTACAGCCCTCCTTTTGGGATTTTAAGGAACGAAGTGTTATGAAATAAGGCCAAAAAAAAAAAAAGGCATCCAAAGGATCCAGAAGTTTCTCCATCACCCATCTCACTGACAGTAGGATCAGACGTCCTTCTGCCTCTGCAGATCACTGGAAGAGGAAGGACTTGAACTGAAGAATCTTAAACGTAGCTCTTGCAAGATTGTCCTTCAGTGTGTGGAGTAACTTTAATCAAAAGAAGTGCAAGTTCTGCACCTCCAGCCTGTATAGACAAAGGTCAACGCAGCAGTGACATCCACTCGGGGATAGAGTAGATCAGCCGACTGCTGCAGTAATGCATGAGAGTGTAATACTGAGTTGGAGTGAGGAGAAATAGGGCATTCAGCTGTAAGTTCTCAAATCTGATCTGGATACTAATGCTGGAGGAGTTACCCTGGGGTAGCTGCTAGAGCCTGCAGAGGAATGCAGGCTTCCTGGGTCATCAGGTGCTTGAGTCCTGTTCTTACTATTTGGACACACTTCCAACAACAACACTTAGAGCTGAAATGGTATTGCCAGCCACATCCTTTGTAGCACTACTCTGATTATTCCAGACTCTGCCAGGTTCGCATTAATAGAAGCAGCAAGTAGAGATGAGGGTATCTCTGCAGCTCTGGGGATTTTACTTTGAGACAGGAGGGTCCCAAGGGGAAAAAGAGAAAAATGAGACAATTTAGTAAAACTGACAGGAATTAATGAAGTGGTTCTGTTCCCCTCTTCCTTTGTTTCCAGGTGAAAAGGCTTCAGCAAAACAATTTTTTCTGTTCTGTTTATGGGGTGAGAAGGTCTCTGCCTGCCCAGACAAATTGATCTTGTTTTGTTGTTGTTTTTTTTTTTTTAAACATTTTGCTATCCAAAATTGGATGTTTGTGCATCTGCAGATAAGGGAGGGAGAACTAGGCTTACAGGCTGCTGAAGGCACTAGAACAAGAGCAGCAATCATGCCGCAGTGGTTTAGGGACAAGTGACATCCAGGTGCCTTCAGAGTCACACTAGCTTTCCATACTTGAGATCTACACAGAAACTGTCTAACTGAGGAATATCCATTAGATGAGAGAAAAAAATCTGATAAGTGAATAAAACAGCAACTAATTATTGAGGATTAGAAAAGTACCTACTGCGTGAATTAATTGTCTCGTAGTCATTCGTACAGGCTGTCTTCCATGTTACTGTTTCTTTCATCTATTTGTCTATCAGGATCATTAATTTTGCAGCTGCAGTTGTTTCTGGGATTAACTGCTCTTGTTCACAGCGTGTGACAGTTTAGGTGTAAAAATTACAGGAGTCAACTTGTGGGGACAGGTAGAATGACATTATCTGAAACTATGTGACAAGGAAACAGAAGTCGAAAAAAGGTGCTATGAACTGCCCAGGCCTGCCACATAGAGAACAAGTTTCATATGTTGGTTTTTACTCAGGTGCATTAGGCTTAGGGTTTTAAAATCAAAAAACAAGTTTGAATTGTATCCCAAGCATTTCTGCTTCTGAGTGATTAATCATTCTGAGATGAACTATGTCAGCTGATTGCATTTATGTAGAACATAGTTTTGCAGGAAAAGGGCAAGAAAGACACCTAGGTGAACAAAACACTTCAGTGACTGCTGCCACTTTTCTGCCTCTGAAAGAGAGATGTAGGCTTGGAGAGGTGGTGGGAAGGGACTAAAGAGGAATGCCAAAAGGCTGAGAGGAGTAGGAAATGGTAGGCAGAGTGTTGCAGATGGGTGCTGTCCATCCTATGAGCCACAATACCTTGTGCTGTCTACAAGGTTTGTGCAGGGTTTGTGTGTTCATGTGAAGGCTATGAGAGAAAGACTGCTATTGATGTAATAAAGTGGGTTTTTTAAGAAAGTAAGAGCTGTAGTAAAGTGATTATTTCCATTTCTGTCCCCAGGCAGATGTGTGCTCTGTAAGGGTTGTGACACATAGGCATTCACAGTGTCTCTGTCTCTCTCTAGGTTCTGAAGCACCTTCGTCACTTAAACTTCACCAGTAACATGGGGGAGCAAGTGGACTTTGATGAGTTTGGGGACTTGGTAGGGAATTACTCAATCATCAATTGGCATCTCTCTCCGGAGGATGGCTCGGTCGTCTTTGAGGAGGTTGGGCACTACAACGTCTATGCCAAGAAAGGGGAGAGGCTCTTTATCAATGAAAACAAGATCCTGTGGAGTGGATTCTCTAAGGAGGTAAGGGCTTAAATCCTCACAGCAGTGTTTAACAAGTTGCTTCAAGCTGAAATTTGAACAAACCTCGCATACTCCTCATCTTACTGTTCCATGTCTCATTGAAAGACACAGTCTCTGCCCTAGTCCTTCCCTCCATTGCTTGCACAATGAAATTCTCACCTTTGTAGAAACAGCTTTACAAAAGTGTAAGCAAACTGCTTGAGCCAGAAAAAAGGCCTTATTTAAAGCATTAATATCCAGGCTTGTCAAATGCATAGGAAAGGAGGAGCAGCCCATTCTGTCCAGAAATGTGTACTGAAGGTGGGAAGGACTAGGGCTGCTCCTCCTTTCCTATACATTTGATAAGCCTGGATATTAATGCTTTAAATAGGGCCTTTTTTCTGGGAGGTGTCACAGGGAGCAATAGATTAGAAATGTTGCTTTCTACTGCAAAATTTAGACATATTAAGCTAGCACCCAATGAATGAACATGGCAAATCACTTCCAGGTGCTTATTCAGCTTGGCTGGCAAATCAGGTAACTGTGCAGCAGCTACATTTGCCTAACACATTTACACAATCAGCTAAGCCTTACCTTCGCTCCAGCTGCACCAGCTTCACTTTGAGGCTAAATTCAGCCTCTCTAAAGCAGAAGCGCACTGCAACAGGATTACCCAGCACAGGCTTTTCTAAACCCAGTTGGAGACTCTGAGCCTAGACTACATGTGGTGTTAAAAACCTTGATACTCTGACCCCTTCTGATTGCTACAAATGCCACCTTCTCCAACAGTCAGGATATCTTTTTTTTTTTTCCCCTCACACTAAAACTGAGTAGTTATGTTATCTTGTTCTATATTCCTTCAACAGTGCAACATTTGTCCCTATTCTCTGTCCTAAATGCAGCTATGTTGCTGAGTTTCATGCCAGGAAACATAATTTTGTGCCAGCAGAGGGGATTGTGATCTCTATGACTATTGTGTTGCTTTTTTTTTCAGTTTATGGAGTTTGAATTTCTTCCAGATAACAGGCTTTGCTCAAAGAGAGTAGCCAGTACTCTACTCACTGGGGCCTTCTGGGTTTCAGTCTTCCTCAAGAAAGATTAAATGTAGTTAATTTTAACACAGGAACTGCAGCATTGGCCAGACTTGCAAAAAAAATAAAAATAAAAACAAAAATTTAAAGAGTAGGTAAGATAGATAGATTCATTCTGGCAGAACTTGATGAAATTTCCCACAAAATACTTAAGAACACAGCCAGAGCAATGTCAGAAGTACTAGCAATTTGTCTTTGAGAGGATGGGTGATGTCTCAAAGGATTAGGGGAGGGTAATTGTAATACCTGTTTTTTAAAGCAGATATTGGAGAGCTAAGGGAATTATACACAATTAAGCTGAGCTTTGGTAAACCAAAAGACTTGATAAAAAAATTGTTAAACAATTTATAAACACTTAGAGGATAACAAACTGATAAAAAAGACAACGTGCATTTCTCAAGATGAAATCACGTCAAATCAATTTAATTTTCCTCCTTGGCAGCACAATCAGCTTAGCAGATAATGGAGAAGCAGCACACAACTTCAGCTGGGCTTTTGATTCAGCCCTGTTCAAACTCACCACTGACAGCCTAGGGAAAGACAGGCTAGTGTGCTGAAGTCCCCCTGATGGATGTAGAACTTGTGGAAAGCTGTCCCAGGCAATAGGTGTAAGCAATTTGCTGCAGAGAGCACTTTAAGTGGGGAGCTGCAGGGATTTGCCCTGGATATGCATCTGCACAATTAATGATGTGCTCCCAATTAACAGCTTAGCACCAGTGTTCCCAAACTGCGCTGCAGCTACACACTTAGCTACATACAGATCAGGGCACTCTGCTGGCAGCGGAAAATGTGTGTTTAACTCACATGCCCATGCATTCTCATGCGACCACACACTGCCAGGGTGTGACTGTGCCTGGGTGGGCTCGCACTGTGCATAAATGTGCAGCCAGCAGGTGACACAGCTGGCCATTGCAGCACCAAAAGCTTGGAAGCCTGGGTAACCTTTCTGATAAAAGTGAGATGGGGGCTTTACAAGTCCCATCCATGGACTTTGACATGGAAAATCTATGCTGTGCTTCTTGTGCATTCTTTTCTGGATCTCATATAGCTGCTGATCTGCATCTTTCAATGCTCAGTGTTCTAAAAATAAAGCCTTTCTGTCTTTCATATGAAAACTTGTCTTGTACAATTAATTTACCTTTTTTTCCTTCTAGGCCAGAGAGGGTCCTTCTAGGCCAGTGGGAGGAAGTGGCTTCAAGAAACAGTTTTAAGTCTCATAAATCATTAGCAGTCAGTAGGCAATGGGGCTCCTGAGTTTGCAGTGCCAACAACACAAGAGAGATTAGAGAGCTCTGCTGATCCTCCCCACCATTCCATGACACAATCCTTCAAACAAGTTATCACTGCAGTGGGTTGAAGGAAAACTATTGTGCAAGGTGTGTCCGTTCAGTGGAAGGGAGTGTCTGAGGCTCTCCACCTAGCATGTTAATCTAGCAGAGACACCCTTGGGGTGGGCTCAGGGTCCTGCTGTAGGAAGGCTGTACATGGGGCACTGCTGCCATTAACCCTCCCCGGGCTCTTTTCTTGCAGGTGCCTTTCTCTAACTGCAGCAGGGACTGCCTGCCGGGCACCAGGAAGGGCATTATTGAGGGAGAGCCCACCTGCTGCTTTGAGTGCGTGGACTGCCCCGATGGGGAGTACAGCGATGAAACAGGTAACACCCGCAGGGCTGCTCCGGGATTGGCATGGACCATAAGAGCCCTCTGGGCATCACCCACAGCTGTGCTGAAGTCACTTTCCCATAGTGCTGAACTGGAGGCTGCTCTGCCAGAGGGCTTCACAGAAAGCCTGGACGGAAATTCACCTGAAAAGATTACAGGAATTGAGTCCTGTGGTCCTCAGGTCCTCTCTTCTGCTAAGCCTACTTGTCACTGCTGCTTTGAGGTAGGAAAATTAAGGCAGAAAAATTGAAAGAGACTTGCATATAGAAAGCCTTTCAGGCAGTCAGAAGCGAACTCTGCTGCACTGCAGCAGTTTTTATCTAGAAACCTGGAGATGCTCCCTAACCTAATCCTAGACATCGTTGTTATCAGTCTGCCTCCACCTTTTCCTCATGTTGTCAGCTTTTTATTTCATGCTTTACAAAGAAATAAAGCCCAATCTGTCCTTGACTTCACAAGCAAAGAGGAATATTTCCCTTTATGGGGTCACTGAACACATATTTTGTTGAGCACAAGCACTGCAAGAGACCAGAATCTCTAGGTCCTATTGAGCATGCATGAACATCCTTTTTGTTGGTTTCAGTGGGATTTTAGATCTGCTCAGGTTTTGCAGTGAAAAGTTAACTCCAGTTTCAGAGCTGTTTGAAAAATTCTGAATTTCCAACGCCATGAGTGCTTCCTCAGTGTTGGGCATCCCCAGGCTAGTGAAGGCAAGTAGATCCTTCCAGAGCAGCAGTCCCATCCACAATGCAGAGTGCCCAGGGTATTCTCACCCTCTCTGGCAGCGCTGGCCCCAGCACACACTGCAGACATTGCCTGAGATGAAAACCAGCAAGCTGCATGCAAGACTGAAGAAATATTCTACTTTGAGAGAATTTAATTTGCATCCTATCAGACAGGAATGATAATACTTTTACACGAACACACAGTAAGTGAACAGACAGTACATATAGTTCTATATAGTAGAGTTCTGTAATACTCTATGTACACAGAACAAGTTGCTTTGGTGTAGCATTTTTTAATTAAATAGAAGCAATCCTGGTCACTTGTAATTTGTATCATTTGGTGTTTCTCACAATTTTGGGAGCTGGCACCGGTATATTTGCGAGATTTATGAGGCTGAGGCGGCAACTGCCTTCTGACTCCAGAGTTTTCTGCTGCAATTTCAGCTGACAGTAATGTTCTTGATTTCCTGTACTTAGCAGTTTTGTAGGCACAGAGAACAGTTTCACAAACTGAGGTAGTGATACTACTGAAGGAGACGATCTCTCTTCTCCTCTCCCAGCTATTTGTACTTGTGCAGAGCAACTGGGATCAGGTTGCTGGTCTTCCTGAAAATAACCTCATTTTTGGCAGGTTGAGTTTCTAGTTGGAACAAAGGAGGGGGCAGGAATGAGCAACTTCACGAGATGAGGGAGGTCTAGTTTGCTGCCTTCAGTCTCTAGGTCTAGTTTGCTGCACAGTCTCTAGGTCAGCTTAAGACAACAGTGAAAACAGTTATTTAGGATGCAGTGATAAATAGATGCCCCATATCGGGTAGAGGTGACTGAATTTCCCAGTATGTAAATTTAGTTCTGCCCCACATGCAGTTTGCTTCCAGGTAAAAGGCACACAAAAGATAAAAGTGATTGGCTGAGCAAAAGTACACAAAATTAAAAGTGGTTATGGGAGTTCCTGACTATGCTTTTAAGTCTAGTGCAAGTTTTTCAGCTGAACATCTTAGGCAAGACAACCAGTCATTAGGAGAGCAGTATCGAATCCCTGCAATCATCCCTCCAGAACAAGAGGGCTCAAAATACTCTTCCTCCTGAATGCCCCATCCTTGGAGGTCTTCAGGGCCAGGTTGGCTGCCCTGGGCAACCTGGTAACCCTGTCCATGGCAGGGGTTTGGAACTTGATGATCCCTGAGGTCCCTTCCAACCCAAACCATTCAATGATTCTATGATTAGCATCAAGCTCTGCTCTAGGAGCTATGCTCAGAATCTCTGTCTGCACTCAAGTGCAGAACGCAGAGGGAGGTTGCTGCAAAAGGGGTTTTCTGAATGTTTGTTCCCTGAACTGACTGAAACCTATTGCTGTCCTGCTGGTATCCCAAAGGATGAAGTACGATGTGATTTCCAACTCACTCATTTCCACTACTATCAAGGGGATCATGACCCTTGCCACTGGAGCACAAGACCTGTTGAGTTGAAGAAGAGGCGTAACAGCAGTCCCTTCCTTTTGATTGTGGCAGCCACTGGAGGCAGACGTTGCCATCCCAATAGGCCCTAAATAGCTTCATGCAGAGGAAGTAGACAGAGGCATTGATTTTCCCTCTGAAACTATCAGAGGGATGCTTTCCTCAGTATAAGGAAAGTGGTATCCTTAGGACACATCTTCCCCTGATGTTCCAGCATGAAATAAGAGTGTGCTGAGAGTCAAGGGCATTGCCTGCCTTCAGAGACAAGCAATTTAAACACTTCTAAGACTCACCTCCAAGGAATATCAAATAAGCTCTCAAAGAACTTAAGGAGGCAAGCACGTTTTTAATTTTCTCTGTAATAGAGACAGAATGTTACAAATGATGATAAGAGTGTGAGAAGTGTGAAGACAAAGAGAAGCAGATAATAAAAATGAACAAACATAGGGAAATGGATCTTGTGTAGCAGCTGATAGTAATCAAACAAGTTTTACAAAGTTTTGCCAAGAAATTGATCCAGGAAGCAGAGTGCAT
>WBMW01004156.1:0-38212 GCA_013396635.1 Penelope pileata | reverse complement strand
AAGGAGACTCCACAACCTCCGTGAGTGTTTTGCTATACAGCCTGTAGGTGTCTAATTGTTTCAATGTAAAACACTCTGAGATGTCGGTAAATGATACTGGGAACCTGCAGGCACCTGAAATGAACAACCCCTCTAGTTTAGTTGAAGGACAGTGTACAGCTGCCATGTATTTCGTCCCCCATTTCACCCTCTCATTCTGACAAACCTTCCCTCTCCTTGTCACTTGTTTTTCAGATGCAAGTGCTTGTGACAAGTGCCCGGAGGATTACTGGTCCAATGAGAATCACACATCCTGCATCCCCAAGCAGATAGAGTTTCTGTCCTGGACAGAGCCCTTTGGGATCGCTCTGACTCTCTTTGCTGTGCTGGGAATTTTCCTGACTTCTTTCGTCCTGGGAGTCTTCACCAAATTTCGTAACACTCCCATTGTCAAGGCCACAAACCGGGAGCTGTCCTACCTCCTCCTCTTCTCCTTGCTCTGCTGCTTCTCCAGCTCGTTGTTCTTCATCGGTGAGCCCCAAAACTGGACTTGCCGTCTGCGGCAGCCAGCTTTTGGCATCAGCTTTGTCCTTTGCATCTCCTGCATCCTCGTGAAAACCAATCGTGTCCTGCTTGTCTTTGAGGCAAAAATTCCCACAAGCCTCCATCGAAAGTGGTGGGGCCTCAACCTCCAGTTCCTCCTGGTCTTCTTGTGCACATGTGTGCAGATTGTCATCTGCGTGATTTGGCTCTACACAGCCCCACCGTCCAGTTATCGAAACCATGAGCTGGAGGATGAGATTATCTTCATCACTTGCCATGAAGGCTCCCTGATGGCCCTTGGCTTTCTCATTGGCTACACGTGCCTCCTGGCAGCCATCTGCTTCTTCTTTGCCTTCAAGTCTCGAAAACTGCCTGAGAACTTCAACGAGGCCAAGTTCATCACCTTCAGCATGCTGATCTTCTTCATTGTCTGGATCTCCTTCATTCCCGCTTACGCCAGCACATACGGCAAGTTTGTCTCTGCTGTGGAGGTGATTGCAATACTGGCTGCCAGCTTTGGGCTTCTGGCCTGCATCTTCTTCAACAAAGTCTACATCATCCTCTTCAAGCCCTCCCGCAACACAATCGAGGAGGTACGCTGCAGCACGGCTGCCCATGCCTTCAAGGTGGCTGCCAGGGCCACGCTGAGACGCAGTAACGTGTCACGCAAGCGTTCCAATAGCCTTGGGGGCTCCACTGGTTCCACTCCATCCTCCTCCATCAGCAGCAAGAGCAACCACGAAGACCCTTTTCCTCTACCGGCCTCCGCTGAGCGGCAGCGGCAGCAGCAGCGTGGGTGCAAGCAGAAGGTCAGCTTCGGGAGCGGCACGGTCACTTTGTCGCTGAGTTTTGAGGAGCCACAAAAGAATGCCATGGCTAACAGGAATGCCAAGCGCAGGAACTCCCTAGAGGCCCAGAACAGCGATGACAGCCTGATGCGGCACCGAGCCCTGCTTGCTCTGCAGAACAGTGAGTCCCTCGGTGCCGAGCCCTGCTTCCAGGCAGCATCCAGCCCAGAGTCCAGCTCTCAGGAGTCGGTGGTGGGAGACACCAAGGAAGAGGTGCCAAGCCCTGAGGCAGAGCCTTCCCTGCCATCAGCTAACTCCCGAAATTTTATAGGCACTGGAGGTGGCTCTGTCACAGAGAACACAGTACATTCCTAACGAAAGAAGATCATGAAAAGCACACCAGTCCCCAGGGGGAACTTGTTTGCCTCTTGCTTCTGAATGGGAAAGACAATGAAGACACACAGCTGTGAGACAGCCCCACCACACATTGTTGCTAGCACTGGCAGGGTAACACGCGTGCCTCCAGAGGAAGGACTGCCAGAAGCCTGTATCTGGGAAGCCTTGAACTGAATTTGCAGTCACTTTATTGAAATCAGGACATCTGGAAAGGACAAGTGAAGATTGCCTCTGGTGGGGCTAAAGCAGAACTCTGCATGCTGCCTTGCCTCTATAAGCTTTTCCTGCCAGACTGCAACTCAGCTGACTATGAGAGGCACCAGGCAATTTCACTATACTCTGCTTTTACATTTATGTATAATATTCCTCTTTCCCATTATGTATAATATTCCCTCTTCATCCAGTATATGTGATCTGTAACCGTGTGCGTCAGGACTCTCAGCTCTTCAAAAGCAAGATACACAGTTTCACTTGGGGAAAGCACAGTCATGGGGAAAATAAAAAAGCCCCCAACATCCTGCATGCTGTGTACAGCCAAGGGTGTGAACGTGTAAAGTATTTAATGTGACAGAGCACCCTGCTATTTATATTTAGTAACGTCCCAATTTCTCCTTTCTGCCCAGCAGGAAATACTGGACAATACCCTCCACCGACTCCATTGCACTAGACCAAGCTACTAGGTTCCTACTGATTTCTTCCAGCTGAGTTAGCTTTACCTCCAGCCTGCCTGCTTTGGTGGAAGGGGAAAACAGCTTGTAAATCCCCCTGGAGATCGTTGCGAGAGCACAATGAGATGTATTTGTGATTGATTATGTTGCTATTAGTTGTATGCTTAACAAAGTGTTGCTGCTGTAATATTCCACATGGCATACTTAGCTAAACCTTCCACACCATAGTCAGTGTTGTGCTTTGCCCTATTAATCTGCCTCACACCCATACATAGCATTGCACTGGTTGTGACAATACTTGTGGACCTGATACAAAGCCAACGAAACAAGTTGAAATGGAGAAATAGCCCCCAAATTTGGTAATATTTGAGACTAATATTTGCAAGTGTGCTAGTAGATGATGGGGTGAAGAAAACACAGAGACTTGGGCTCTGAAAGATGCTAACAGACAAATGAGTAAATTGGGTATGCTTTGGTCCCTCCTGGCCCATCCTGAAGAGATAGCACCTAGAACAGGAAGGGTGCACTATGACTAGGAGAGTACAGACTTCAAAAGAGAGCACATCAGAACTTCATTTGTCTTGACTCTTGTTCCACACCTCAAAAGCAGACATAAGTGCTCCTGGTTGTGCAAGGCATGCATTGTTCCTCTGCATCCATGCTGCAAACGTTGAAATAAGAGCATTGTTAGAATGGATTTGTGTTGCAGCCTGATGAAAGGAGTGTTCTTAGGCAGGTGGCGAGAAGGACAAGGTAAAATTGCACAATTTACTTCCCTCTGCTTAGTTCCCATATGCAAGAACAGGCATCTGCCACAAAGGTCTCAGTACCTTCCCTCACCAAACACAAAGGCAGCCCAGACCTCAGTGGAAAGGTGTACAGGCTTGCTGCTTAGTGTGAGCAGAGATAAAAGGACTGTGTGCATGCGTTAGGGAAAATACCACAATTCTCTTGTTACTATTTTTGCTTGGCTGTTGTTGTTGGTTTTTGCGGTTTTTGTTTGTTTGTTTTTTTGCTAGGGGGGGGAAATAAAACTTACAGGTGACATTACTGCATAAAAAACTTTGTTTTGCTACCTCCTCTTCCTGCTGACAAGGAAAAAAAGTTGTTTCAGGAGAGCACAGTGGAAGTGCAGAACCCAAAGGAGAATGCTGTTATTGTTACCTTCTTTAATCTGTTACATCCACCTTGGAGAGGGCTCAAATTTTAATTACACCATGTAACCAATGGAACCAATTGAACCACGGAACCAATCCAACTTTAACAGTATGGCCTGCAAATTACAGTATTTAATTAAAGCTATGGCACCACAGGTTAAAAGAAAAAAGCGTTTGAAAACACAAGTCACTGAGGCCACACTTTCAGAAACCGAATTCTATCACTGGACCCAGTAGGATCTGTTCATTGCTTCTGAAAAACCATGTCCATTCCCCAGGTTGCTGACTGGGGGCCCCAGGCTTAATTTAGAGTTGGTAACTGAGGTCTGTGTCACCTGGGTCTACCTAAATGCACGAACAGAGATGGTCACTAGATGGCAAAAGGGCTAAAAAAACCCCACTTTTTGTAGCTCACTCTTGCAAAAAGTTCAGCAGCCAATTTGCTTTAGTGTTAGTGAATCACTCCTGCATGCCAGACCCAGTGAGTAGACCCTGAAGCTGATGGCCTTTAAAGCATAAAACTGCTTGGTGAATTAAATGAGGACAACGCAGGATGTGAACTGTGCACAAACATATGTGAGAAACTAAGCACTTTCTGCGTTGTTTGGAGAACAATACTCACTGGATATGCACACAGCAGATAATGTTGATATTTACTGCTAATCTTTGGGGTATTCTTCATTCTTTAAACCTACTTACAGGGAAGTTGTACCCTGCACACAATGAGGTTCCAGTGGCCTGCCATAATTCTATTGTGACAAACCAACCCTGCTCAGTTTGCAGGGGAAGTCCCATCCACCCTCACTGCACTCTTGACCCTGAACTGAAAGTCTCAAGCCACACAGGCTGTGTGAGCACCTCTGCTGCAGCCTTATCTGAGTGACACACATGCTACAGGCAATCAGTAAAAAAAGAGAAAAAGGACCACCTTCACGAAGGTGATTTGCAACCAAGCTCTTTTTCCTCCATACACAGTGGGTACATGTTCTCATCCGGCCAAGTCCAGAAGAGGAAGGTTGCTCAGCCACCTGTCCAAAAGTCTTTCTGCAAATCACAAGGGATAATACTGACGACAAGTTGGGTAAGGTCCTTCTGTGGAAAGTTCCAGCCCAAGAACCTCCACTAGCACGTCCCACCAGAAGTCATCCAATGTCAATAGCTGCCTCTTCCCACCCACCTCCTCCCCCATGGCTCAAAACCTTACTGACAAGAACACGCCCTTTTTGGCATTCGCTGGACCATCCAGTAGAGAAGCAGTGGGGACAAGAAGCAGTGGGTATACCAACTCTGCGTTGGATTTCCATGGGCAAACACATGGCTGACGAACAAGGAACCATCCCATTGAGCAGCTGAGTGCTGCACCCCTGCCCTGCACAAAGCCCAGACAAAGTATCCATTTGCTCTCTGGGAGGAGAGATTATATGGGATTATGCTGTTTCAAAAGGTGAATAAGGCTAATTACAGAAACTTAGTAAACAAAAGAAAGATTAACTAGAAACCTAATATAAACTGGAAGCTGAACAAAGAAAGCATTAATACCATTATCAACCCCTAACATGAATTTTGCAGAAATTCCTATCCCTTTGTTTCTCAGAACAATATGTGCAGGTGACTTTTATATATACATTCTGCCATTTCTACTTCAGCCCAAGCTAGCATATGAGTAGTGAAAAATTTCTTAAATCCAAAAATTCAAAGCCCACAGAATCTCTAGAGCTTATTCACCCTCTTTACATGTTTGTCTAATGGAGTTTTATCTCCTCAAATCTTCCCCAAAATGCTGGGAGGTGTTATTTTCTGAGTGTGCCACGTAATAGTTTCACATATTAGTTCCTCATAAAAGAGCTTGTTAAATTTAATCAAACAAGAACTCAAATTCCCTTGTGTCTTAAAGATTTCTCAAACTAAAGAATAGGATCTCAGCAATGCAAAGGTCTACATCTGGTTTGGCTTAGATAAGAGCCACCTGGGCAGAAGGAAAGAATTCACAGTTTTGCCTGTGACATGACTGCAGCTATACAGAATGTTGCAGAAGCACTGAACTGCTTCCGCTGCCCTGCATGTTTTCACAGAGAAGAACTGACAATGAAAATTCTCTTTCAGATTTAGCAGGAAATAGTCGAAATATCCAGTTCTTCTACAAAGCAATCTCAAGGAGTTAGAAATATTAGGATTCTAAATATTAGAAAAAACACATGTCAAACAACAGGGGGTTAAGCTAATAAACTGGTTGACAAGGGGTGCAGCTCTGAAGTTCTCCCTCTCGGTTTTTTTTTTAAACAGTAAGGATGCACTCAAAGAGACCTGAACTTTTGATTGAAGTATCCCAGCTTGAGCCACTTTTGCTGTGCTCTTCAAGACGAAGACATGAGGAAAAAGAGCTACCTACCTATTGCATAAACTTTATTCCTTAACTTCCTCCAAGTAATACCGTATCCTAATCTTGATACCAAGTCGGGCATTGTGAACTGAAGAAATCCCTTACTGACTGAGAATCAGCATAGTGAAAGTACAAAAATCAACAGACAACACACCCAACTACTCTGTGGGATCCCAGAATGGCTGAAGAGAAACATAAGAGAATTCCTCACTCCCTAGCTGGGCAGTAGAGGAAAAACTGTTCGTCTGTTTTTGAGTAGGTAATGTCAATTGGCATTGTAATAGCAGTGTACCAAAAAGTCCTAACTCGCACGACTACTCCAATTATCTTGTCTAAAGCCAGGAGCTTGATTTCATATCATTTCCTTTCCTTTCTTGCTCGAGCTTCTCTTTCTTGTACTGCTTCTGCTACTCCAGCTTTGCCTCGCTGGCCCTTACATAAACCCAGGGGTGATCCTGGCTCCCCTACCACCCAAGTCCACCCCTTCCAGAGCACAAGTGCAAATAATGTACTGGTGTTTCCCAGGCCAGCTACAACCCACATCACATGCTCAATCATCAGTTCAGGCTGTGATCAACAGTTTCCCTCCACTCCATCCCTTCACAGCATGAATAGTCATTGAGCACATCTGGAAATAGGTTAACACTTCATCGTTGTTCATTACAATATTAGTTACAAAACTTAGTGTCACCAAAATGTGGGAAAACAAACTCCTTAACACCAACTCCTTAAAACCCTGCAGGGTCTGCCTGCAGGAGGGAGTCCCCTTGACCCTTTTCCCCATCCCCTGCCCCTTCCTCTAAAGGCCCCACTTGGGCCTGAGTTAAAGCTGCAATCAGCTTTCCATCTCTCCTTGCTTGCCTAGTTCTTTTCTCTCTTTTCCTTCACTATTCAAATCTATTTCATCCAATTTTCTTTCCCTTCTACAAAAATAACAGATGATATTATAATTAACAAACCCGTTTATCATTTTTCTTGATCTTCCAGGGTATACGTAGGCCACTGAGCATTAAAATATTCTATGAACTAATGAACTGTCTCCAGGTGGGGGGATCCTTCCCGTCCCCAACCTTTCTCCAGTGTTACAAAACACATCACAAAGGAGATTTCTTCAAAAAAAACCCCTTCCACCAAAGGTGTATTACCCATTATAAATAATGTAATAGTGACACAAAACACAAAAACAATGACAACACAGAAGAACAACAACAACAGAAGAAGACATTGAGGACTTCAACCCTTATACCTCTTCCAGTAGGGTTCCAACCCACTGTTTAAGCCGGGCTCCTGCCCAGCTCTCGCTTGGTCAGGATCAACTCAAAGGCACCTCTTCCATCCAACTCTGTGAGGCTTTCACTTCCTCTGACAGGCAAGCTTACTCAAGTTACAAGTTATTTGAAATAATGCCTTTTACTTTTTCCAGGGGATCTTGCTAAAGGCTCTTTGGTCCAGGATCGAAGGGTCTCCCTGAGAATCCCGCGGTGCTGGCTGGAGTTCCCGTGAGGTCCTGTCCCAGCAGGATCAAGAGCAAGGTCCCATCTGGGTCACCAGAAACTGTCACCAAAATGTGAGAAAATAAACTCCTTAACACTAGTGCAGTATTAGGAAGCAGGCATTCTTTATTCAGTGCTGGGTGCACGAGGGATAGCTCCTCCTATCATGTGCACCTAGACACATGGTAGCTAGATTTTTACTACACACATATACATTAATTCTCACGTATATTCAGGTGATTTCCCAAAAATAATCATATCGCCCCAGTCCCAGCATGCATGCCCAGTTTATTGTGGTAGGGGCCTTCAAGGGTCTTTCAGGACCCCTGGTTGTCTCCCCAAGCCTCTCCTTGGAGGTGTTCAAGGCCAGGTTGGATGGGGTCCTGAGCAACCTGATCTAGTACCAGATCTGGAGGTTGGCAGCCCTGCGTGTGGCAGGGGGGTTGGAACTTGATGATCCTTGGGGTCCCTTCCAACCCTGGCCACTCTATGATTCTATGATGTGGGAAAATGGAAAGAGCAGGCCATAGCCTTTTACATCGTGTCCATGTACTTGGATAGAATCTGTAAATTTGCTGTAAGATTTTGTAATGAGTAAACTTAAAGCCACATACAGCTCCCAGCTGCTGTTAAATGGTTGTGGGAGGTGCAGAAGTGGATGGTGATGGTTGTGGCTGCCTCTGTGAGGAACTAGCCCTGAGCTGAAAATTGAATCCGAAGCTGTTGTGAATGACAGAATGCTTATGTACTTGAACGAATTAGTAAATAATGTGCTGTAAGTTTTGTAACTGACATTGTAATGAACAATGACAAGGTGTTAATCTATTTCTGAACGTGCTTAATCATTGCTTGCACTGTGAAGGGGTAGGATGTAACCACACTGGTAAAGGCTGATGCCAACACTGATGTTCAGCTGCCCTTCAGGTTGCCCTACTCATCATTGTACACATGACTCCCACTTACTCTGAGGTCTAACTTCTCTTTCCAGTGCACGGGGTTGAGAAACATTGACTATCACAATAACATTATATTAATTTTTATTCATCCAATCTTGGGCTCCTGGTGTAAAAAGGGGGAGAAAGTGGTCTAGGTAGAAGCAGAGACTCTTGCACTTTTCTAAGATCTTGTTCTAGCAGCCTATATCCCAGGTGCAAAAGCTTGGCCCTTGGCTGCAGCTCCCTGCCCACCAGCCTGCACGTCAGTATTCTTTCCCCACTCCATGGCTGTTGATAAGTCAAAGGAGCGTGTCAGCTTTCCTGGCTGCTTGCCAATGGCCAAGCTCCCAGGCTAATATAAACAAAATATAGACCCTCCTTGGCATCCACAGTACAGTAATTGCAATATAAAATGTACCCTAAAGGTGCAAAGTATCCTGGTAATTCACCTGGGGAAAGTTTCCATTCTCATTTCTTCAGCTGAGTCTGGCCAAACTTCCAGCTGAAAATCCAGTGTCAGCACATCCTCCGTAACTACAGCTTGCTAGCACCTTTTTTCTATGCTCTTCTGATGTAAGTGCTTCTTCCATTTGCTAGTTATCATTAATGAAGCGCTTCTGAAATTTCTGTGATGGAACATGATAACATTAGGATTAATTTGCTATAATAATTATAATATCTTCTGTTTTTCTTTTTTCTGCTTTTACAGTTAAGAAAATATCAAGTTTTTTCCTGTGTAAACACCAGCATATTAAACTTTTCTAACATTCTGCAATACACGTGTGTGTTGCATTGAAAAATGGCTGCATTAATTCTAAATGTTTATATTGCATTTTCTACACTGAATTATGAAAATGGCATATTAATTATTGATATGCAGCATTGATGTACTCCCTAATAAGAAAATATATGAAATAGAGTTGTCAAATATGAAAAGAGGGGGAAAATCTTAACACTGACAACAAACGATTCCCTACTGCTTCCAGGCTAAATAGTTAGTCAGTTCCTCATCTATCAGAGATTGCCAGAAATTGCTTTTCACTTAGGCGGATATCTTTAGAGACATCTCACTGATTGCTGCCTTTCCACATGCAGTGTTACGGATGAAAGAAATTCATGCACTCTAGATTCAAAATAACTTATTGATAACTTCTGATAGTAAAGTGACAGAATATCTTAAAGGTTGAAATACCACAAATTTGGATGAGCAGTGGTCTTTTCCACTTGCTCTTTAGCAGGAAGGGTTCACGTAATAGACATTTTTGAATATGTGATAAATTATCATGTGATTTTTCTCTTTATACTGCAATTAATATAAAAGATAGGTGAGATGTTCCAAAGCTGGAGCTTTCCATGATGTACTTTGTATCCTACTGCTATGGAAAGCCTGATAGCCCTGTCATTGACAGGAGGCAGATATAAAACCGGGACCACTAAGCCCTGTCCTGAAGCAGTCAGCTGAGATTCTCTGATAATGGTTGAAGTGGCACTACCTTCCCCCCCCCCTCAAGAATGACAAACTCTCTCAATACACCAGACAGAACAGCTGACTTGAAACCACACAAAATCAACCTGTTATGACCACAAGGCTGGTTAAAAAAAAAAGAAGAAGAAGAAGAAGAAGATGGAATACAAGATAGTGATCTGCTGACAGTGGTCCCACTGCTGCCCTATTCCCAGGACAGCCCTTCCAGGTGCTGCCTTTGGTTTGGGATTTATGGGATACTTAGGAGTAAAAGATACAGAAGAAAGAGAGGACTGCAGAATCACCATCCTGCAGAGAAAAGTTGTGTGGTTGTTTGTTAGCCTTGTTTCCTTTAGAAGAGAGCCAAAATGCTCTGAATACAGAACACCTCCGGGCCACCCAACGTCTGTTTGGTAACTCTTGTCGACTTCAGCTAGTGATAAAAAAAAAATAACCTCAAAGACATTGAGTTCTTAAAAGCTTTATGAAAATAGAAGGGATAGGCTGTATGAAAATTAGATAAAGTACATGAATTACAATTTGAGCTCACCCATATCTAAAAGATCACAGAAAACACATTTTATTAACACATCCACAGAAGGAAATGCAATAAGAGCCCTTGCACTTAGATCAATTCACGTAGTGACATGTGAAAGTCCTGGAAATGAGGCTTCATTAGTACAAATTTCACAGAATAACACACTTGATATTACAGGAAATTCCAAAAATATTGTGTGGAAATATACTTGGGAAAATCCTCACTTTTTTTGTTTCCCCATGACACTTTTGAAAGTCATATTTGAGGGAGAGAGATAAAATGCTCAAAAATTACATATGCCAACTACCAAGTGGCCTACAGTAGCCCAGCAGAAACTAGATTATTTCTGAACAGTAGGCATTCTGTAACAGTCACATGCAAGCACTGAGAAATAAATTTGACATTTAATGATGGAGGATATGGCTGACAATGAAGGAATTTTTATCCCACAAAAATGTTCCTATTTGAACACTTACTTTTGTTCTAACTTCTAGCAAGAAAAAGAGCAGTGAAATACTCTGAAATACCTTTTAATTTTTTTTTTTTAAAAAAGCTCTGACCATCTCTGTTCCCTTTGAATCATAATGCATCTTAAACTATGAGATGAATGGAAATAATAATTTGCTTTTTCTTTCAGAATAACTCAGTTGAAAACACATTTCAAACTTCATTTATGGCATGTATTTGCAGTTTGTCCATAAGTTTTGTACGTAACAAGTCTATCTTTCATCTAAGCATTTCATAAAAAAACAACTGCGTTGATAAGTTAATCTCCACAGCTATTGAAGGCAATGGAATAATGAATTCTACTTTATATTCAATATTGGTAATTTTGCAATTTATCAAGAATAATAAATATATATCCAAGTAAAGCAAATTGAGTAAAGTTACAGGACACGGGTGTCCAACCTTTTGGCTTGTCTGGGTCACATTGAATGAAGGGGAATTGTCTTGGGTAGCATAAAAAACAGGTGATATAGTTGACATATATAGTTGATATATGTAGTAATATATAACAAAACTTTTTTAAATATATTTTTTATTAAAACATAAAAAGAGCAACAAAACCATAAAACTAGTGGGATATTTGACCTTGCTTTTGTGAATCTAATGCATCAGTCTGGTTCGATGGAAGTGGTTGCAATTCTCTGAGTTCTCAAGGTGCTGATCACAGATTTTTGATGAAATTTTAATCTTTCTGTGCTACAGTATCGAAAACGGGTTTTCACAAATGCGCGTACTGACAAAAAGTGATGGCATGAATAAGGCGTGATTGTGAAGTGAGGGATACGTTTCTCTGGTAAGATAGCTTTATGGTGTTCAACAAAGATTTTTGAGGAAATTTTACTCTTCCTGCGATTCATCCTTGAAAACAATTGTTCACAAATGTACGTACAGCCAAAAAGCACTGACGTGAATAGGGTGTGATTATGAATATTTGTGATATTTTTCTCTGGTAACACAGGTCTTGTGAAAGTCCAGCAGAGAGACACAATCGAATTTTTCTTTGAGCAGAATGTCTGATTGCAGCTCTGTACATTTCACTGAAAATCTGCATGTAATGTATTTATGTTGACTGAAAATGGAGACGCAAATGTACCAAAAAATTGATTATTTTTTTGGCAGTCTCGAAACTTATTCTCAAATTCTCTGTGATCCTGTGGATCTCGAAGGGGGCCGGAAGCCTTTTCTGTGGGATCCTCCACCTGGTGTCATTGCTGGCAGAAGTCTTCTTGCCTAAGCCTGTGACAAAATAAGGCCACGCAGAGATGCAATGGGTCTTACAGCTCATACAAGGCAATGCAGCAGGCACCACGACTTTCCTAGGAATCTCTACGTTCAGAGCAGGGAGAAATTAGCGTTCAGCCGACGAGCTGAGCGTTCAGACTGAGGCCCGCAGTCTCTCCAGGCGGTTTTTGGTGGAGGTCGGGCTGCAAGGCGGAAAGACCAGCGCTGCCTGAGGAAGAACAAGAGCAGCCCACGCAGTCCCGGGCCGCTCACCCACACCCCCGCCAAGTCCCTCCCCGCCGCCAGGCCCGGCCCCACGGCCCCACAGGGGCTGCCAGCGGGCGGGGCGTGATCGGAGCAGCTGGCGCGGAGCGGCCGCCGCCATGTTGTGTGGGGGCGCCTCCAAGGCGCAGCCCGCCACCAGCGAGACGCAGGAGATCGCGGACGAGGTGAGGGGCCGGGCTGAGACGGGGGCCGGGAGGGCCGCACGGGCCTGGGGAGGGCGGCGCGGGGCAGCGGCTCTCCCGCCTCTCGCTGGCTGCTGCCGGCCCCGGGCCGCCGCCCTGGCCACCTTCAGGCAGCCGAATGGGGAGCATCCCCCCCCCAAAAAAAGCACAGATTTACAAGCAGGAGAGCTGACACTGACAGTCCGTGGGAATATACTGAGCAATTGTGAGCCCCCCGGAACGGCCGCTGTGCCGCTCGGCGTGCTGGCTGCCCGCCGCCATGGCAGGAGTGCTTCCCGGTCTGCGGGGCTCCTGCTCCGAGTTTCCTTCAGCTTCTGACATCTTACGCCCAGCTTCCTGGGTTTGGAGGGGGAGAAAGAGGCGAGATGTCTCCGCTGCGCCTGCTGCTCCACGAAGCAGGACTCAGCTGTCACCCCTGCCAGGAAACCCGTGTTTGCTCAGTGACTTTTAGGGCAAAAAAGCAAGTTCGTTCAAGGCACGGGGCTGTGTTTCAGCCATTCAGCCACGGACTCGACTCCATCACTTGGCGTTTATCAGCTGGGGTGTGGCTAGCCAGTGAGGAACGACGAAGGAGGAGCTGCAGCCTCTCGTTCATGGCCACGCCCAGGTTTGTTTCTGAGCAGATGCGGAGCACCCGAGGGCAAGGCAGTCTTTGGGATTAAAGCTCAGCTTGCTGACTCTGATGGGGTTGTGTCTTAAAGACGACAAGCTGCGTCTCATAAGCACCAGCCTGAGTCTGCGTGCACTCTGGAGCACAGCATGAGAACTGCTGAGAGATTTGCCATTACTTTTTTGCCTTGAAGAGGCCCACGGGTCATGCTAGTGATAATGCAAGTATGCCATTAACACTGCACACGGATTTGTTTAAAACCTGAATTTCTATTTTGTTGCAGACTGGAATAGGTAATGCAAAAATAAGTTGAAGAGTAAAACCAAAACCCAATTGTGACAGTGTCTAAAAATTACTTAAATTGTCTAAGTATTTAGAAGTTTGTCCAGCTTGTTTTGGCTGCTAGTTCAAATCACTAAATTTAGTGAAATATATTTGGAAAAACTCCAAACTGAAATTTGCCCATGCAGTGATATCCTCATGTAGATCCAGACCGTCAAGAAAACATGTTTTGTTAAACCAAGATAAACTTCTCAACTGTCTTCTTTGCTTGAATCTTTGTGGAGATTTGCTAGAGCCTGCCACGTGCCAGTTTGCTTACCCTGAGTGTGTTTCCTGTTCCTCCTTTTCCAGTGCTCATCTCCATGGCGTCGTTCTGTAAGAATGATGTGATGGCCAAACACTGGTCAGGGTGTAGCGCTGGCTTGCCCAGCTGCTTACCCAGAGCAGGTAAAGCATGACAAAGAGCAGACCAGCTTCTCCCCAGCAGCACCCTTGGCTTGGGGGTCCCCTCAGATTGCCTCTCCAGGGCAAGGATTTCCACCCAGGTCTGCTCAGCCTCCGGCCTTTCACTGGCAGCTGCAGTGGGGCTCAGCAGGGGGTTTTCGAACCACCTGCTCTGGGAGTAAGCAGACAGGCCATGCAGATCATCAGAGAGCCTGCAGGATGTGGTAATTGTCAGCCCTGTCGTTGGACTGCAGGCAGTTCAGGTGGGAAGGGGCTACACCTCCTGCGCAGCACAGGGGCAGCAGTGCCAGGCCACGTGGGGCTTTGTTCATTCAGCTCTTGGGAGCCTTCATGGGTGGAAACTGCATGGCTCAGCTGGGCAACTTGTTTCACTGCTGGGTTGTCCTCATGGGAAAAAAATCTTTCCTTATTCATTTCCTTCTTCCTCTCTTCAGGGGCAGTGTGCAGCCATCTGACCTCATGGTCGCCCTTCACTGAGCTTGCTACAGTTTGTTGGCATCTTTCTGAAACTGGGGGCCCAAAGCTGGACATAGCATTCTGAATGCGTTCTAACAAGTAAAGGGCAGTCATTGCTTTCCACTCTCCTCTGCTAGGCTCCAGCTAGTGCAGCGCAACATGCTGTCAGCCTTCATTGCTACCAGGGCACGCTGCTTAGTGTGCTGTCCCCAGGGCCCTCAGAGCCTGCCCCGGCTCCTCAGCTGGCAGAGTGGGCTGGCAGCAGTCTTTCAGAGAGGGCTTCTCACTGGGCTCTCCCTACTGAGTCAGAATGTCTACTTGTCACATGCTGTGGTGAGTCACTGCCATGCCACCTGACAAGCTGCAGCTGCATATGACTGTGCTGTCTGCACTCAGGGAGCCCCGCATTCCACTTTCTGCTGGAAACACAATGTGCTGAGCAGGGGCAACAAACCCCTCCGTGCATTTCAGAATGCAAAGTTGCTGGGTGCACCTTGGTTTCTATATGGCAAAAAGCTTGCGTGCGTGCACATCCAAACTCATCTTCTTACTTTTGATGTACTGCTCCTAGCCTGGAGGAAGTGCAGATGTGTGACCTCTGAGGGAAGACCTAGAAGATGGTCACAGCTCTGTGGGACAGGATGGTTGCTGGTCAGCTGTCGTGTACAGAAAAGCACCAGAGTTTCGTCCCACACCTTTTTGGCACAGGAGAGGCAGGAGCAGTACCCTGTTGTGGCCAAGTGGCACTCGTTTTCCCTTTTACACTCTGGAAACTGGCAATGAGAGCTCAGAAGGCCCCAGTTATTTGGGGTAAAAATATTTACCGTTTGAAACACTGTAAATTGCAGTTAAGTGCAGAAAAACTGTTGCTTTCCAAGTTTCATTTTTGGATGCCTGTCTGCTCTGCAATTCAGAAAGGGAGCTAGTGCTGAAGACAGCCAAGGGCTGCTTGTTATTGTTGCAAAACTGAGATACATCTTAAACCTTCTCTTTTAAAAAGACCTGAAAGTCTTGTCCATGTAGATGTTGAACCGCTTTACATTTGTTACTAAATACACAGGGCAGAAAGGGAAGCGGAGACATTAACAGTGGAAATAATTTGTCGAAGTATATCTAGAATAACAGCACAGCTCTTTGTTAGAGGCTCCACGCTTGGTTTCAGTCAGTGGTGACTGAATCACAGCACTGTCTTGGCTTTGCTGCCTACCTGAATGTCTGGCCTTGCTTTAACATAAAATAAGGACCTGAAGGCTAGTGAGGCACACCAGTAGTATTAGCCTGAAGTTGTAAGTGCTTGAGTACTGCATCTGTCTCAACTAACTTGTTGTTTCCTTAAGGTGAAGCCTCAGCTAGAAGAAAAAGAAGGGAAAACCTTTGATGTCTTCACTGCAGTGGAATTTAAAACGCAGTTGGTTGCTGGAACAAACTACTTTATCAAGGTAGAGGGCACTGGGCAATGGAATCCCTTCCTTTTTTAAAAAAGAAAAAAAGAAAGTTTGGAGTTTTTTTACTTTAGTTACTTACACAGAGATGCTTGTGATTTGGCCTTAATAAGAAGTGTTTGTGCATTTAAAAAAAAAAATCTCTCCCCACCTCCTAGCCTCTCCCCTTGTCTGTATTAAACACAGATAAGCATATTTCTCTATTTTCATAACAATTTGTACTTTTCAGTTATTTTGTGAAACTTGATTTTGTAATAATTGCACATCCCTGATGCTGAGCACTAATATTGTATTAAGTGAAGCCCAGAACCGTGATCAAAGCATTTAAGTTTTTGTTGTTTCAGATTAGGTTAGAGCATTTTGCATGCACTTAATCACTTCTCGCTAACTCTGATTCCCTGTCCGTACACTCCCTAGCTCGGGCAGAGGAAGGGTTAGCAGACAAGAGGTTTAGGTGGTATTTCCACCAAGTCACAGTTCCCAGTCTGCCTCAGAACAAGGCTGCACCTTCTGAAGTGGTGCTTTTTCTTACCGCCTCTCTGATTCCTCACCCTCAAAACACACCACCTAAGTCACCCCTCCTGATGAAGGTTGCCCCGCAGCACTCACTTTTTTTCATGCTTTTCAGGTCCATGTTGGCAATGATGAGTTCATGCACCTGCGGGTGTTCAAAAGCCTTCCTCATGAGAACAAGCCACTGAGTCTCCACGGATACCAGAGCAGCAAGACCAAGCACGATGAACTGACTTATTTCTAGCAAGCGTGTCTTATGTATTTTCCTAATGATTTCTTGTATATTTTTTCTATAGGCTGCAAAATGTTGATTGCTGTGCCAACAAAGAATGAGAACACACCTTTTTTTTTAAACTTAATGCTGAAAAGAAAATCCATTTTTTCTGATGTCATTCTCTTACTGTGCAATATCTAAATGAATCACATATAGCTTTCCTTTCACCTTTTGCTAACGCAAACCCAAGTGGCTGCACTGACTGTGGTGCAGCTTAACCAGAATACCGTGCTGCATTTGTGGTCTTCCCTTGTCTGAAATTGCAGGGGAGTGATGCTAGCACTTGTGTATTTGCAGCAAGGAGCAAGAGGAAAACCTCAATCTTTTATGTGCTGTTCTGCAACTGTGAATATATCTGTAGATTAAAATTGCACTGTGTATTTTATTGGCAAAGATATGAAGACAGTCTTGAGCAGAAAGGATTTTGAAAGCAAGAGAAAGAGGAGGACCGTAGTCTTGTAGGAAACATTCCCTTGGTAATCATGCTTATCCTCTTGCAGCAGTAGGATGTAATGTCCAGTAGAGGGTGTACAAGTTTGCATTGGTTTTTTTTTAATTGCTTATTTTATGAGTCCTAAGGAAAAGCCCTGGAAAGGAATGTCAGCGAGACAAGCATTTCTGCATTAATGACAATAAACATTTCTCTCAAATTTAGATGGTGTATTTCACTGTTCTCTTTACTAGTTTTTCAATACTGGTCATTAACTCGCTCAGAGGTTTTTTCCATGAGCCGTTTTCATATTCCAGACGTCCTTATGTTTACCTTTGTGGGTTGTTTTTTTTTTGTTGTTTTAATTAGAAGTACTTTATTTTAATCTGGTGAGGGACATGAAAGGCAACAAGAAAGCCTTCAGCAAGTATATCAGCAGTAAGGGAACACTAAGGACAATGCACTCAGCAGACCAGTTGACAAGAGATGATACAGAAAAGACTGAGATACTCGGTGCTGCCTTTGTCTTCACTGGTAGGACCTGCCTTCAGCAATCTGAGGTCCCTGAGATGAATGGGAGAACACGGAGACAGGAAGAGTTTCCTCAGGAGGGGGGAGCCCGTGTGTTTGTGTGTAGGAAATTTTGGCATGTGCCTTGTATAATTAACGGAGAGGGGTTGCTGCATGCTGAACTGAGGGAAACCAGCCCACTTCTATACAGTGCTGCTGCATGTTCTTGGTCCTACGCTGAAGAAAATACCAGCAGTTTTGAAAGAGCGTGGTGAATTTACATGCACCTTACTGTGCTTCTTATATACAATGTACGTACATGGCATATACATTGTGCTATATATATACACTATATATATTGTATATACACCATGCTCCTTATATACATTGCTTACATGGAGCATGTTCTGCCCTGACTGTTAAGGGGGGCTTAACAGATCTCTAGCTACTGTTTTTGCATATGTCCCTTGACTCACATCAGCCTAAGGAGTCCCCACCCCCAATGTGGAATGTAGGAAGAGTACATCTGGGCTGTTACGCACTTCCCATTTTGCTAAAATAAAGTGTTTCTGGAGACGCGCGGTTGTTTTTTTTTTGCTGGTAAACTCCTCATCCTGAATTGTTTCCTTGGTTCAAAAAACTGAACATTTCCACTAAATGCTGTTTTGAGAGGAGGTCGGCTAGCTCTGGATAGTGCCAGACTTGCAGCATTTAAAGATTTGTAGCATTAGAGAGCAAGTTTCAGCCACTGTGAAAACTGTTAGACTCAGCAGCGCTGTAATCCCAAAGTCACAGGAGTCCAGACTGACTTCACAGTAAGGACTTAAAGCATCTGACGTGATGTCTCACACCCGAGCCCCAGCTCAGGATTGCACCAAAGGTAACTGGAGCCCCTGTCTGAACAGCTGCTAGCAGGAAAACAGGGTGGTTGTAGCTTGGGGTTGCCCTCTACCTTTATCCCCTCAGAGCTTAACTGAAGACTGGTTTCATTGCGTGTGGCTGATGCTACAAGAAAGGGATGAGCTCCATATGTCTCCAGTAAAACACACTCCACAATGGCAAGGGTCGCTCCCTGCTCCAGGATCCAAACGCTGGCGATTCAGCTATTTCTGCTGCAACAGGAGGTCCCTCCTCCTGCTACTTTTAGTAGTTCCTTCCTTTCCCCTATCCCACCCCAGACAGTCAAGCTGCCCTTACACAGAGGCATGCAGTTTGGCTTCTCAGCTCTTCCCCTAGAAATACATTTATTTCACACACTTTCTGAAGAGTGGCCAATAGCTCATATTTAATTCACTTAAAGCAAACCCAAGAAGTATGTGGCCTGTTACCCCTAACCATACTCTCACAGCAAGCCCAAGCTTTGTCTTTAGAGCTTGCCTGAAGAGTTGAAAGAGGTGTACCCTGACATAGAGCTACAGCAGCTTAGGTGGCAGAAACAGCTTTGACTGGTATTTCAGAGCCCGCTCGAGCCTTAGCCAGGCAGCAGATGACATGCACTTGATGAACAAACAGGTTTCAAAATTTATTTTATTCTCATGCATTTACTGACACAGGCGGAATCCACGTGTGACTTGCAGAAGTGAGGAACCGTTCCCCATCATCCCTCAGAAGTAGGTCAGAGGATCGTCTCTGGTTTTGCCAGTCTGAAAACTGACAAGGCTGGGACCTTGGTTCTCGTAAGGAAGGCTTTCAAACACCCTTAAGTGGACATACCCAGTATCAGATTCTTGGACCTGAAAACCAGAACAGTGGGAGAGTGAGGATCACGCATGAAACTAAAAGATGCTCATCTGCACTCAGAAGAATATCTTCTGTCAGGAGCTTAATTTTTAGGTGTATCTCCAATTCCACTTCAACAACTCACAACCAAGTGTGGGCTGTAACTTCTGGCAGAAACTGCGTGAAGAACTCTATTTTCCATGCAATAGAGACTGTAATAAACTGTTATAAAAACCTTCAAACTGATGTTAATGGAAAATGAAGAGGACTGCTTGGGTGCAGAGAAAGGAGCAACAGGAGGAACAACAGGAGAAACATTTTGATGGCATCCTATTTAGCTCATCAAGATTCCAGTCTATCAGCTTGAAACTTCTCAGGACACTCAGAGCAGGAGACAAAAACTAATGATCAAACCCTTAAGATTCAGAGTAGGGGCAGAGACCATGTCAGCTCCCAGAGTGTACAGAAAGATCCACCCAAAACCAGCACACGGTCCTAAGAATGACCCCAGAGAAGCAACGATAATTGAAAGCCAGGATATCTTGTCTTCAGAATTACAGCAAACACATTGGTGCCTGGACAAACAACATGATGTCTTCATGCTTGCAGGAATAAGCATGACTGGTTGGAATATTTTTTTTAAAAACAACTCATGCTCCCCTCCAGAAAGTCTTTACAAAGATTTCCTACAAAGTTGTGCATTACTTCCTACATGCAGAGCCAAGTACAAGTGCTTAACTGTTACTGTCTGAGGTCCATAGTATCAAAGGAAAGTTTAACGCCTAAGGCTGTAAGAAGTTTCCACATGCTTTCTGGTCACTGCAGCATGGCACTATGTCTTGGTCCGGATTACATCTCAGCTGTAAGTTTGTTGGTAAAATATTAGTTATGTGAAAAATTCCAAAGTATTAGAGAACGACTCGTGACAGAGCTCATGCCAGTTAATGCTAAATTGAAGAACTGTTTCCTGTCACCTACAAGACTGAGAAAGACGACTCATCATCAGTTACCAGTGCTATAAATGGATTTCTTCTAAATTCAATAGCACGTCAATCTTAATCTCTGAGCAGTTTGGTTACAAGGCTTAGCATGGACAGCAGGCAAGCACACGTGATTGCTTAGGTCAGCAGTAAGACAGTACTAAGGGGAGAAATGCAACCAGGCATGACTTCTGGCTTCACCACAGCCTTCCTGTGAATCATTACTCTTCGTTAGTTCCTAGTCCAAAAAAATGAAGGCTCATCTCAGAGGAGCAGACAAAGGATAAACATCATTTGTTCAAGTAAGAGTCAGACTGGCCATATGATAGGTAGTCTAACAGTACAATTCTCCGGTACCCACAGAATGTAGGAATAATTGTGAAGAGTTATTTTAAAGAAGGACTCCGGAAAGAAAGTTTGGCAGTGTTTGTCCTTCCTGGGAAGTTGAGAGCAAATGCTCATTATGTCTCTGCAGAATCACTGTCTCCCAAGCGACATCTGCCAGTTCTCTTCCATAAAAAAGACTCTGACTCTCATCAAGGGAGCACATCCTATACAGGTTGATGTCCAAACATATATGCAGTGTTTGCTCTACTTACAGAAAGCCAGCCTGCCTCTAAGCAATGTTTTCCGGCCTTCGGTTCTGCTTGCAAACTATTCCCTGCAATTTCTTACATGCTACTTCTCAAAAAGTTGCTCAAATCCAATGGGTAAGGTTTTCCTGAAGAAGATCAGTCTCCCTATCAGAGGGCTCCAAGTGAAGCATTCTTCTTTCACAAAAGCAAGTGTTGGATTTTTTGTTGGTTTGGTTTGTTTGTTTTATTTCAGAAAGAGAGAACGAGCCAGCAGGCAGGCTGTACCTCTGCAGCAGATGACACAGAACCAAAGCATCAACACATGCTTGCACACAGCACTAGCCAGAAGAATCTGGAATGCTTGTGTTTTTAAATTTAAAAAAAAAAAAAAATCACTAACTCTCCATCAGATCCTCAGGCTGACCTGGAATTAATCAGAATAAACACTACTGGATGACATAGAAGCAGTAGGAAAGCCATTGTTTTGCCTTGAAAAAAAATTTAGCTAGTTTAGATCATTTCAGCTGATATGGCAACCCATAGTTTGAGGGAGACAATCCTGCAGAAGTTACATTCACATGTGAAGAAGCATGCATGCTTTTTTAAGTTTCTATATTCCTGTTCTACAGCAGTGATTAGCAGAGGAATGTTGTAAGCAGCTGGAGATACTCCTAACTCTATTAGTCACGTAAGAGGGTTTTCTTCATCTGCATAGCGGCAAGAAAGGGAAGCGAGTCACCTATATTGTTTAACTACAAGGCACTCCTTCTTATAATATGTACAAACCTTGATGAAGTAGTTTGTTCCAGCAACGACTTGAGTCCTAAATGCAATGGCTTTAAAGATGTTACAGGTCTTGTTCACCCTGCTTTCAAACTGTGGTTTTACCTGCAAAAAGAAAGGAAAAAAAGGTTGGGAGCTTATTTAAGCTTTTCCTTCCCATCAACCACTCCAATTTTCAGCTTTCTAAGCACACACTTGTAATGAAATAAACTCAGAACCACCAAAATAACTCAATTTACATTCAAACCTTCATCCCTCTTTCCTATTTTAAGTATTGCCTCCAGCATTCTTTAAAATCCCATTAGAATTAAGCTTCCTAATAGATTTTTTTTTCCCCTAAAAGCTGTCCAGCTAAACTGTCTCCTGCCAACAATCAGCCCCAGACCTGCACAATCATCATCAGCGCTTCACTACACAGCAGCTGCAGATAATGCAGCTTTGGGAGAAACACTGCTTTGTGCTGACAGCATTTGCACTGACAGCTCTGGTAGATGTGTTTATGGACATATCCAGTTGAAGCCCCATGGATCTTAAAATATGCACAGTTTAGACCACATATTTACAGATTTTTCATATGCATATTTAAAAAACAAAAAAAAAAAAAAAAAAAACACAAGCGTTAACAGTTCTTCCTGAAACACACACATAACCAGAAAAGTTACTTCTGTCATCTAGATAGTACAACCGATCATTTGCAGGATGGGTAGCAGCCTCCCTCTACACATGGCACCTGTGCTGATGGCCTTACACAGGGCAGAAGCATTGCAGCAGTCAGGCAGAACAGTGCACAGGCAATCAGCATCCTGCCCAGGCAGGCCCTGAGAGGAGCCCAGCAGCACTTCTGGGCACCAGACTGTTTCCCAAACGTGCACAGAACAAACTGCCTGCCCAAGACACCCACCTGCAGCTTGATGCCACTCCCATGCATTCCTTCCTGCCAAGCAGGTCCCAAAAAGCACCCTGGTAACACCCAGATCAACTATTTTCAGGAAGAAATAATCCAATACCTTCAATTAATCATATGCTGGTTTCTCATAATCTCTTATTCATTTAGTGAAGTAGCTGCCAAGAGCCTTTTGCTCTTCTTGCACACCAATGAGGCAGGCTCCTGTACTTCCAGCGCGGGACCTGCTGACTCCAGCAAACCAGGGTAACTTCAATTCCCAGCCCCATTCCAGCTAGGCGGGTCTGGGGGCTTCTAGGGACAAAAGTTTACTGTGGCATCTTTTGGTACACTTTGTTCCTACCTCAGGAGAAAAAAGATAGCGCTGCCACTCTCCAGACTTATGAACTCTTCCAACCTCTGACCACTATTTATTTCCCCATTTGTCAATTATGGGCAGACCTTTCAGTAAAATCAGGCAGGCAGCTTCTTAATCCTCAAATGGAAAAAAAATAACATTTCTAAGCCCTTGTCTAACAGCACCTTAAACCCCAAACATTCCTCAGTTTTAGGCAAGAGCTATAAAACAAGGAGACTGAACAAACAGCATCCCCTAGCTCACCAAGGATTACGCTACAGACAAGGCAAAGGTGCACATAAATAATCATGTGATCCCAAGAGCCAACAGACCTTGAACATACCAAGGTTTGCAGATGCTTTTCGTAACTTCACTCAAATCCTTCTCCTCTGCATGAAGGAGTGAAAATCCTCCTTCACTCAATTGCTCCTCCTCTTAGCAGAGCATAAAATCATACAGAACTGCACCATTAAAGGGTGACACTTATCCAGCTGGAAGCATGGGAGGGCTGCCCCAGCATAACATTTGCCTTCACAAGAACATTTTCAGCCACATTTGTCAACATAGGATTTTCTGTATTACCGTAATATCCTATACAGTTATTACACAGTTCCATATAGGAAGAAGAGTGAATACTGCTCCTGAGTGAATCAATCCACATCCCTCAAACAATTTTAGATAACATTTACGTCCTCTTCTGCAGTAAATTACCTCCCCCTGACCAGCCTGTTAGCACCATTCACTATCCCATCCCATACTCCAACCCTGTCTCACGTAGATGCCCAGCCTATACAGCCTGTTTACAGGATCTCCTGCTGGCTATTCCTCTCCCCATACACAGCCCAGCTCACCTTAAGCTGGCTTCATCATTGCCTGCTCCCAGCCTGCAAGCTTGCTGGTTGGTGCGAGTGCCATCCTCTACGGCACTGTAGCAGAAGGATCTGGCGCCCTGCACATGCAGCAGTGTGCAGCACTATCAGCCAGCATCTTCAGTCCCACTACTTCCTATGTGTGCTTCCTCAAGGAGGACATAAGTTACACTTTGGGCAGCTGCCAGAGAGGGAAGAGCTTATCCTTCAGAGGTGTGAGGGTGAAGAGGATTGCTAGGAACACAAGGTGGAAGTCACGAAAGGGGCTTTCCCATGCCACGTTGTCCCCCTCCTGCTCCGCAGGATGTGCTCTGTGCCCTTTTAAGAGTTGCTGCACCACAGGGCATTAGAGGAACTACAGTATGTCAACGTGAGGAACTAATTCTACCAGGTACAACCAAATATAGCAACTTCAAACATAGCAACCTTAGTGCTTGCGTAGTAGAGTTGATCTACCTATATGCAAAAAGTAACTGAAGGTAGACAGTATTATGCCTGCCTATAGACAAAGATAAGACAGAAAAGTGATTTGTCTTTGTTCTACTTGCACAGTGCCCATGCAGAATGCTGAGAAAATACTTACTGGCCATCACAGGGATCCCCATTTCCAGCTTCTTCAGTTTAAACACTCAGTATCACCACTTGGTCTCTCAGTCTTCAAATAAGATTCACACTTTTGCACAGACAGGTTGCAACTCACCTGGTCAACGATATGCTGGACTTCTGGAGTCGCAGGCTCGGTGTCAGATAAGCCCCCACACATCATAGCAGCAGGAAACTTCTCCGAAATGAGGAGTGGTTCTGAGGAAGGAAGTCCAGAGCAGTCTGAGAAGAGTCACCAGGCACCTCCTATTTATACACATACATGTGTCATGGAATCATATGACTTTTAACATAGGGAGCCTACCATTACTGAACTGGAGGAGGAGAGAAATAGGGAAAATGTAGGCAAAAGCCACGTAAAGCAGCAATGATATTAATACTAAATGTAAAGAGCATTTTAGGATCTTATGCACATACAGTTTCTGTGTCAATAAGAAAAGTAAATGACAGTCTCCAGCCCCCCCCTCCACCACCTTAGTACAGTTGGTCTGGGCCAAACGAAATAGAAGCTCTTGTCTCTCCACCCACAGGCAGATTACTACTCCATGAACTCAGAAATGGATCAAAGTCACACCCAGTATTTCTCAACACCATCCAAGATCAGCAGAAAGCATTCAGTAATTTCCTTAGCACAAGTTTCATTGAAATTGAAATTGTATCATCTCAATATCCTTCCAAGAGGGAAAGAGGAGCAGATTTTGTTTTACATGCAGTGACTTTCCTTCCTCCTGCCTGACCAGAAAGGTGTCGAGGCAAAGACCAGAAAGGGAAAAAAAGTAACCCTAGGCTCACATAGCTACTGTGGGTTGGTTAATTCTGTTCCTTTCCTACAAAACCTATGGCTGCATTCAGGCAATCATGACAATAATTCAATAGGTAGTACCATTTACACTTTTCTTGAAAATTCACCTCCTCACAGATAACAAGTGATGCAACACACTGCAAACATGTCCTTCATACCTAGCTCCAAGGCCTGTTCTTGGTACAAAGAACTTGAGATTGAGAAACTGGGGCAGACAGGGCATTAAATTCAATGGTATACAGAATGAAGTAGGAGCATGTTACAGATAAGGATGCTGCAGAATTTCCCAAACTTGAGCAGCACCATTATGCGACTCGATGAAAGCCATGATGAAAAACAGTTGTCCTGATGGAACATCTTTCTGAAACAAGTGAAAATTGTTCACAGCTCTTGGGAATAAAGTGAGTGGCAGGCGTTCAAGCAGGAAGCCTGACATTTTCTCTGAACTCACCACTCCCAATGAGATCCTCACAGCCCAGTTCATGGAGTGCATGACAACTCAAGCTGATGCCTTCAACTTCATCCTTTTGCACAAGACTTTGCTGATTCATTCAAACGCTGATCAACTTCCACCACATTCCTACCATGCATCTTATTCACACAGCAAGGCAAATGAGCTAACTAACTGGAAAAGCCAGCTCACCTTAGTGAGGCCAGATGCCACAGAATACATTCAATAACCACGTAGCACCAGGCCATTTTATAAATTTCTCCACTCACCAGGATCTCACTAATTCCCTTGGGAAGAGATGACAATAAGGTCCCCAGGACAACACAATCCCTCCAGAGAACTCATGCTTTTGATTAGTAAGAAATGCACTAAGTACAATGGCAAGTTATAATCTCAGAAAGACTCTAGGAGTGAAACTAAAGACAATGCTGTGTGGAAATCATTCGCTGGACTCCATGTTTCAGGGCTTGTTGGTTTTTGGCTTCAAAGCATGTGAACTTTTTTCTCCCAGAATGTAGAGTTGTGCAGAATGGATGGGAAATGAAAATCACCTACAAGCAAACTGATGCTAAAATTTACATGTGCAAACCAGCTTGTTTTCCTTCCACAAAAGTACTAGTGGCTGTCTAAAAATATATGACTAACACTGGGATGCAGAACTCTCCTGCACACACAGTTCAGGAAGTTCTCAAAATGCTGACATTTCACAGACCTGTTACTGAAGATGATCAGTGGCAACTGATTACCCAAGGCAATCTTCAACTAAATCTCCCTCCGTTAAGCTCTGGATGTAATGAAACAGCATTTGGAACACTGCCTTGAAAAGAACAGCCATCCTTGTTACCCTTGTTACAACTCTTGCAGAACAACGAGCAAGAGTTGAGACACAATAAAGCGTCTCCACTTTATCGTTTAAAACATGTTTGATATTACCTATCGTTCCAGGGCATGCCCAACATTTGCAGAGATTACAAGCGGTACACAAGTGTACTGCTGTTAACTGGAAGAACAGCACTGCTTTCTTTACAGCTTTGAAGTTGAGTAGTATCATGCAGTGGGTACTATTCAACTCATGAAGAAAAAAATCTTTGCAGCTTGTAGGCCACTACTCTCTGGTCCTATGGAAGAAATTTTATGCAGTAAACACAAGATGTAGTCAACAAAAGTATCAGTAGAGAAACAAAGCCAAAACCAAATGCGTTTATGAGTTATTTTTAAACAGGAAATGAAGCCACCTCTACAGAAACCATTGGGATGCCTAAGTGAGTTGGTCAGTCTTGTGGTTTCACAGCAATAAGACATGACTAATCCTGACTGAAACGACACATGGTCTGCACTAAATTTCAAGAGCTATGAAAGGAAGGCAGCCCTCCGTCTACCAACTGAGGATTCTAGCTGGCATCATCACAGGAACAAGAGCCTCAACTTTCAACATGTTATTCTGAAAACAGAAAGGTTTTCCCTCCTGACACTAACCTTGAATTCAAAAGATTTCTGGAATTGTACATCAGCTAGAAAAATGAACAGAAACCTGAACTTCAGCTGCAAAAAATAATTTATCACCTATTATTTATCATCCCAGCCAATGCTACCAGTCAAAAACCTCTTCCCCTCAGTCTGCTTCAAGATAATCAAATTCTATTCTATTAAACATTTTCTGTAAAGAGATTAGCTATTTCACCAGTCTAGAGTGCCTAAAGGCTACAGAAGAGAACAGCGCTGAATGTCACAGTAAATGCTTCCTTTTATTTCACAAAAGTTAAAAAGCATACATTGGAGAAGGCTTTCTAAGCTACTTGGATCTGCCCATCCACATCCGCGATTTCCCAACAATGGCCCATTACAGGGGCAAGCCGCCTGCAGGAGATCCAGATTCTGGACAGAGGCATCAGTTGCGCTTTTTGTTGAAATGCTTTTTACCTGCTGAAATGAAGTGTGAACCAGGAAAGGGATGAAATCCAAGCATTTATTGGGTCCAGTTTTTGATACATCAAGAAGTTCAGTAATTTTGTGACTACTTTCATGTCAAAGTTGAAGGATGATTCAATCACAAACCAGGCATGAACCTAGAATGGACAGGGATCACTAGAGACAGAATATTTTACCTGTCCTTGTTCAGTATGACTCACAACTCACACCAATGCCACTCACGTACCATCACAAAGCACCCCATCTCACAGACAGATCTTAATTACTCAAGACAGCAAAGCCTTTTCCTCCTTCCCCATGCCCCAAAGGATGACATGCAATTCCAGTTACTCACCTCAGTGTTCCACTGAGTTCAACAGCAGGATGCAAACAGCCTCTGATCCATGTGGTTTCCATATACAATAAGAGATAGCCCTCTGCACTCAGAGTAAACCAAACAGATTAATTCAGCTTTCTAGTACAACCCTCTGTATACAAGCTGTAAACACCTGAAGAAGGGGTATTTGGGACTTAGAAGTTTCCGTGGGGTTCAGAAGTTTTTCTACATAAAGGCTTATACAAATCTACTTTCAGGCCTTTATATTTAAATGAATGGATAAAGGAAGACAGTGATTAATTCTTCAGGGGTATTGATGCCACCTCCAAACACGCAGGCAGAAGCTTGCATCATACAACTGGCTTAAAACGACTGCAGTTCTAGATTCAGACCCCAAAGAGAACATTAAGAGCCAGCATTAAAGCACCAACTTCGAAATCAAAATCAATTGCTCTCAATATTTGATTAGTGGACCATCTCCTGTAGAAATTAAGTTACTAGCAACTCAGCTCACAGTTCTGAGCAGTACTTGATTTTCATTTTGCTTTAATATTCAAGAATAATCAATTATAAGAAATTAGCAGTTGAAGAACAAACATTTTTTTCCATTTTCAGACTTGAAGTATTCTCGCTGTTTTTCTGCCAGAGTGAAATGAGAGCTCCAACCAGAATAAAGTTTGGCTTAGCTGCAGTAATGTGGGAGGAAGGGGGGGGAGGGAAAGTTTTCAACACGAAGATTTACATCCTCAAAGAATTAAGACAGATTTCTACCTCATTCTCAAAGAAAAGTGAGAACGAATGACATTACAGCCACTCTGCTGCCTCAAAACAAAGGCCATCATGTAGTCGCACAGTCTCTACTGGACAAATAACTGTAAAAGAGATGACACTGCACAGATCTTTGCCAGCTTTCAGTGACACAAGCATATTCCTCCAGCTACCTCCAGCTCCCCATACATGTAAAGCATTAAGGACATGAGAGTTCACAGCCATTTCAGTGGTGTAACCGAATTCCAAAGTGCTTGCAAGACAAAGCCTGCACTTTAAGCCTCTGTTCAATGGTTGTTGAAGTCCTACCACTACTCTGTATCAAAAGCAGCTGGTAACCAAGCAGACCTTGCCATTTGACAGTCAGCCAATTACAGTTAGTAAAAACTAAAGATACAATTACAGCACTTTTGTTTTCCTCACATTTATCCCTCTTTGAAATGATGCTTCCATTGCTGCGTTACCACAGGGGTGTTAACATTCAAAGCTGTCTAAATACAACACTATGGCTAAACTCAGCAGTACCAGGCACGCACTGCTATTTTCTCCATTCAGATACAATTCATCTACAGAATTAATTTTAAGGATTCAGAAGAAGGGACAGAATAAGGACACTGGAGAGTTAACTGTCCGCCTCCTGAATGCTGTTCAAATACATTTTTTTTTTTTTTTTTAAATCTCCAACACCACATTCTGTTCAAAGAAAAATCCAGACCTCTGTAGCAAAGACCAAAAGACAGCGTGCAACAGATGCTGCCTGTCAGCACTGGGGGAACAATGGCAAAATTGTATCCACACGCAAATTTTGAAGCAAGGCTGTTCAGTAGCTCAGAACAGTGCTGGTCGCTTCTTGCTTTGATGGGTGCTGAACCCACATTGGTTTATCATTCTGCAATTTTTATATCCTTTTGAATTTTTGTAGACTACTCACACAAACACACCATGTTCACTGATTATTTACTGAGCATCAGTTCGGAGAGAACCTTGTCCTTCCTGCTCAGAGCTGCGTTTTTGTTCATTTGTTTTGTTTGTTTGAATCCTTCTTCCCCTAAGACACCCGGAACTTGAGAAGTTCAAGAAAGATGCCATTTTCACATTCCATTTGAAAATTATTTTAATACTATAAAATTCATTTGTTCATGTATTTTGTACAAAAGAGGAGTTGTTTTCTCTTAATTACAGGAGAATTATTTAAACCTTGAGATTCCAGCTAAGTAGGTCCAAAACAAAACAACTGGGTTCTCCTGATTCTGCAGGGTCCCAGTACAGCTCGCCCAAGGTCTCTTTCCAGTTTGGCTCTCACAGCTATGGACCACCTTGATGGAAAACACTTCACATCATTGACTCTTCGGAGGCTTGTAATGAATTCGGCAACGCTCATTAAATACCTGAGACACCAAAACAGAAGAGCAAAAGCAAATCAGTCTACGTCTAGTGTCTTCAGAGCTACTTCAGGCAACTGTCTGTTCCGTCAGGACCCAGTTCGAGGTGCCCAGCCCTGCAGTACCAATAAATGGTACTTACCATGCCATCCGTCTCCATTTGCTTTCTCTCCTGGCTTTACTAAATCCAAAGCGTGCAGCCTGGTGCTGGGGGACTGCAAAGCACTAACAGTATTCTCCCTCAAGTAAGACACTTACAATCCTTGCAGTCTGTCTTTATCAAAGATGCTGAAGTTTTTGGCTGACTGGTTGATTGGTAGGTGGGAGGTTTTTTGGTTGTTGTTTTTAAAGAGGGAGGGAATTGATCAGTGCCAGGATCCTGACAAGCTGTGTTCTGTTAAGTTTACTGTGGCATTCAAATTCAGACATCAGATTCTTCTCTTTCCTAAGCAAATGCATTTTACATAATTGTAACAGCTAAAAAGAGGCGCAAGTGCTCTTGGAAGCCATGTTCACACTTCAAGTTATTAGACTGCAGGTGCTGATGTTGCCAGAATTCCATGCAAAGGGCACACTGCTCTTGCTTCACTCACCTTTGGCACTTTCTCTGGGTAAAATTTAGTACACAGAACTAGAGACTGAAGATCACTTTCATTTAGCTCAAGCTGCCGACTGCTTAACCTAACGAGGGCCAATAAATGTGACTAAAGTACAGCAGTCTGAATCGAAAGCATGACACATAGGCTCACAGTTAGTGGTGCTGTTTTTAAGGAATTTAGTTATTTACTGTACTAGCACCAAACTTTGTCCAGTGCACATTCTGAAAAGTGACACGAGCACCACCTAGCATCAAGCCAAGGCACTGGCAGCTATTAAGTCACCAACAGCACTCTTGTGAGAGTGCACTTTGCCAAAGCAACCAGATCCTTTTCTGATTCAAATTGCCTTTGATCTTCAGGATGTGAAATTTCATAAAGTCTTCCAAAGGCTTCATGTGCAAAGTGAAGGGTCTTACAGTTTTTGAGAAGTTATGCATCACTTTACATAAACGTTATTTTAAACTCTATCTTCCAAGAATTGTCTAATGCTGCAACTGGTCTCCTTACTCAGCATTCAGAACCAATGGCAACTTCATCAAAAGCAAAGTTTTCAGCATGCCTTAGTTATAGAGGCAATTCCTAATAATTTAAGTAATCTTCAACTTCTTTTCAAATTTAGTTTACTTCAAGAAACAGACACATATTGCAAGTTGATTTGTATTACAGAAAACATAGAAGTTGTGATATAACTTCTTCCTCATGCACGCAAAGCCTGTCCCATTACATTACCACGTGCAATGGACACTTCTGGAAAAGTTAAGAGTGTGTGAAGATCTGATATCAGAGAACTGATAGAAAGAAACTGTAGAAGTTAAAAGCCATGCTGGTTTCCCATTCAGGAGCATTTTAATAACAAGCAAATTGCACATTTTTCTCCAAGTCATTCTACGTGCATATATGCCTTAAAGGGTACTGGAAATAAACTCTAAACCAATGTAAGGTGGGCTCTCTCACACCAAACAACATAGCAAAAAAATCTCAGCTTCCAATTTGTTATCATGTAAACTCCTAAACCACATTTAACAGCATCTCTGAAGCCTGTGGAAGATCAATATTGCAATCTTACTAACTAATCCTCCTACATTTAGGAGCACCTACCCACAGACATCAGTGTGTTACTCAGCCCTATTAACTCCTGTAGCCTACCTGTGAAGCACTACTCTCCTTTTTCAGACGGGAAAAAGAGTGCCCAAGATATCATAAAATTCAAGTTGCTTGGTAAAGTTTGCTTTGGCTGTCTTTTATGTATTAATACACAACACTCCAATGACAAACTCTTGTGTAGAGGTAGTATAGAGAGACTAATGTAAATGCTTTGTTTTGGAAGTCAGTTACTTGCTTGGTACCAGCCAAACAAAACCCCACCACACGCATTGCTATAAAGCAGTATCTTCCTGTATCCCACTACTGCTACAGCCACTAAGAGTAAATACCTGAAAAATCACTGTTTCCTGAGTGTTTTTCCCCGTTTGCAATGGCCAGGGTTAATGTAAATCCATAAGGGTACTTTCCAACCAGAAGGCTGCAACACTAAAAAAGAAGGGAGGTCCTCACCTGCACACCAGTAACTGTTTTCATGTAACAGACTGTATTAAATCCACAACTATGACTGGATCTAATTCCTTCAGTGGAGTACTTTTACGGACAGCTGAATGAGACCTCAGCCATGCCTGCATTCAGAGAGAGGTGACAGCAGAGCTGGAGATAAAACCCAGACAGACTTTTCAAGTCCTTCTCTAAACACTTGCAGGCCAAAATCTCTCTGCACCATGTGCATACCTCACAACTTCTAAACTAAACACTCCCCATCTCCAGGAAAAATCAGGCATTTCAGTCACTAACAAAAGCTTAATGCAGCTACAGGAAATCACTGTTATCAGTGCAAAGTTTGGTACCAACTCTGGGCTTCAGAATGGAAATAGTGGGGGGAGAAAACGGGTCTTTCTCACCACAACCCATCGCACACCCTTTTAAATCAAAATTGACAGTGCAGTTGCCGTGAAATGTTTGCTATGGGTGGCCTGCAGTATGTTGTTAAAGTTATGGTATTTCTTAGTAAAAGTCAGGCTGGCTATAAATAAATTAAGCTTAAGGGCATGACTAAGTAATTAAAGGCATGATTAGCTTTTCCAAACAGTGCAGAGACTGACTGGGAAACCCTGTAAACACTCGTCTGTTCAGCCTCCACTGAACAAGAATAAACAAGATGCGAAGCTGTATTCCATTTACCTTTCAGGACTAAGATCCTGAAGCTGAGATTAAGAAGGAAGCACAGCTAGTGTTAGCCATTTGCAAAAATCCCTCTCACATTTAGTGAGGGTTACCTATGCAGTACTGAAACTCAAGAAAGCTGTAACAAAGCACAAAAGCATGACAGATGTGAAATGCTGCGGTGACAGAATACAGCCACCTCAGAACTCAAGCTCAGTCTCAATATGGCTTTATAACAAGCCAGTGTCTGGGGCCATCAATCCAGGTGACATGAGGGAGCAACAGCAGGACTGTCCTTTGCAAAAGGAGCATCCATCCAGGCCTGCAGAAGCTCCGTCAAGAAGAGGTTTAATTTCTGCAGCTCCATCCTCCTCCAGCCTCTGCTCAAAAGTGTGACCAGCACCGAACACTGCCATGTCTGAAAGGCTCATCCCTCTGGCACTGGAAGAGGCCCAGCAAAACTCTTCAGACAGGTCACCATGGAGAAGTTTACCAAGTCCCTAGCCACTGAGCAAAGCTGAAAAGGGGATCTACATGGGGAGCACTCTGCAGTTCTTCCTCCCCACTGAATCAGGCACATTTCTTTCCTTCATAGTACCACTGAAAAGCCCTGAAATGTGCATCCAGAGCTAGGAAGACAACTGACCTGGAACACTTTCCCCAGCACTGCCCGAACTGCTTCACGTTAACTTGCCTTATAAAGTACCTGTCCCACACCTCCGCTGCATGACAGTACAAACCCATGGCACAGAGCCACATCGCTTTCTAAAATGACTGAGTACCTTCCAGCTTCTGTCGTTTACCACTTCTTCAACATTCAGCTCCGACTGCATCAATTTCAACTGTAGAAAATAACAAAGAAAAAGGTTATTGTCACAGGCTCCCAGCAGCCTTCAGTATTTGCTACCACTTGACAAAGTATTCACAATCTCCTTGACAAAAAACCCAGTACCAGGTGCAAAGTGAAGGTAATCATCCTGGAAGTCCAGTCCTCCCTTTTAGCCAATGCTTTGTGCAGGCTAGAAAAGTCTGCAAGAGGCACCCTGAAGGCAGACTTGCAATGCAAGCCTGGCAGAAGCATCTATTGGTTACTAATGCTCCATTCTTAAATATTGCCCATTAAGATTTGCTAGCAACAAACTGATTATTTTTGCCTGTGAAGCTGTTATGTCCTATTAAGCTCTCAGCACAGGGGATGGCAGCGCTAGCATTAGCTTTGCAGCGTCCAGTTCTCAGTCTTCCACAGATTTATTATTAGGGTCAGACAGGACAGCTGGCAAGAAAACTAGGAGGAAATCACAGATTCGACATTTAGGATTAAGACCATAAAGACATCCCCTCTGCTTCCTTTGCCATCTACTCCATGCTCTGACCAAAAAATGGCCTCCAAGAACAGATCACGTTTACGCTATCTGAACCAGTTACTATGGTATGTGATCACACTGGGACAAACCAGGTTTATACAGATGCAAGAGCTCTAACAATAAATACCACAATACGCAGTTCTTAAGCACTCATTCAATCCAGGAGAAACGTATGGATCTCCTTGTTTCACCCCCATTAGTTATTCCAAGGGTTATGTGTGACAGCTGTTTAGGTGATCTGCAAAAATTTGACCCTGCTATGAGTTCTAGAAGCAAAATAGGGGATACAAGAGCCTATTTGCCATTCATGCCTGCAGTTTGGATTTATTTTTGTTGGAGTTTTAGACTCCAGAGTGAATCAACTCTAAGTACGTGATTCCAATTAGAGAGCTGGTGAACAGGTGCAAACCAAGACAGCAATCCCATTAGAAGAAAACCTCCCAAGCAGGACATCCAGACACATACAGGTTACACAGGTGTTGGATGAGCTTCTGCCTACTCAATAGGACTCCAGACTGTTTGAAATAATAACCCAGCATTGGCAGGGTGACCAGATGACCAGAATTAGTCTCTATGATGTATCTGCTCAGAAAATCTTAGCATTTCAAAGAAGGGTTTTTCCTGCTGGAATATACAAATAGGTTTACAATCACCAGGACTGTCACATAAATCATCTTTGACACCAAGCCTAAGCAAAACTACTACTTCAGTCTTTTGCTCAGAGTTGCAGACCCAAACAGCCATGCAATGAGTGTTAAACAACAAGGCCATACAAGTGCTTTGGGCTGGGTTGTTTTGTTGGTTTTGTTTTTTTCTTTTCCCCAAAAATATACTCGACATTCACTTGATTAAGTTAATTCACTTGATTAAGCTAATTCACTTGATGAAGTTAATACTCGTTAAGCTGAATGTTTTGGAATTCCAGAATTAATTTGGTTGGCTATTTTATGACACTTCATAGAAAAGAACTAAGATGATACCCGATTAATACAATAATCAAAATGACATTTTTATGTATGTGGGCTAAAAGAATTGGCTGCTAGATCCACACAACTCCAAGGATGTTTTTTAAAATCAGTGACCCAGAAAAACTAATTCTGTATAAAGTCCCCAATTAGTACCACTAGTAGTGTGAAAGAAGCATAAATAATAATTTTAAGATAGATCTTTATTGCAACCAAATAAATATGCATTTGAAATGCATAATCTTAAATATAGGAAATGCACTGTCAAGAGAGATTATCTGAGTTCCAAAAAAAAATTGGAGAAGGAAAAGAAAAAGGGGAAAGTGAGGAGAAGAAAAAAAAAAAAATTGAGTGCAAATCTGAGGTCACCTGGATCAAAGGATTTCTGGGATGCTTCCAAATTATAGATTTTTAACATTTGTAATCATCTGTAATTATTAAACATGATCATTGTGACCTTCTTATTGGTTTCGGTGACAGGTTTTGGGCTCAGTAACTAAGTGGTTTAAAGAATGGACTCCACAAACAAAAATTGTAGAAAACTAAGCTGTCATCCTAGTTTTCCCAAACTAACATGGATGCTCGTTAGAAGTTCTGTACGTTAAGCTTTAAGGGCAAAACCACTTATCTGTCACCTGGTTCTTTAAATACACATTCACATTTGAGCACTTCTCCAAAAGCACACATCAACCAGTTCACCGAAAGCCTGGGAAAATCAGATGATGGACACCGAACCCTGGAGTTCCAGACACCTTCCCAAGAAGTTCTTTAGCTACAACTGCATCAGCATTCCGCTGCTCTTTGAAAGAGCACTTCTTTCCACTTCTGATAGTTCACCTAGCTTGCCTCCTGGTGAAGCACACTCTCCCTCCAGAGGCCACAAGGTTGAGGTTTGCACATTACAATTCCTTGTGCAAGTTCAGAAGTCTCTCTTCAACTACCTAAACTAAACACTAAACAACAAAAGCTTCCTCAAGTGGAATTTAAGGTTGCCTCGCAGCTCTGAGAAGTGGACAGGAACCCCAATTAATATAATGAATAAGAAAGATGCTTAGCGGGGTGATGATGAAAAAGGACACATTTAAGATTGCGTAACTGTATGGTGTGAAACTTAGAAGACACTTCATTAACTTCTAGTGTTTGCATCTCAGCACTCATGGCCACCACTGGCAGATGCACTAGTTTTCAAAAGAATTCAAAAAGGTGAAAAGAACCTTCAGACATTTTGAAGAGAATGAACAAGCTCCAGTTATGTTCTACTAGGTGGTATTAGTCAAACTTTAAAGTCCACTGCAGAGAAGCACACATTTTTCTAGGCATCTGTGGAATGGAATCTGAGAAGATGTTCAATTTACAGGATAAAAGCAGTTCTGTTCTACTCTTATGGTTCTCACAAACCCAGCCGACAAGAACGCAGGACAACACTGCCTAAGTCAAGGTCTCCTTTGGGTTTTCTCCAACAGTGAGATCCTCCCACTTGGGAAGACGCTCCCTTCCTTTTAAGTGACCCCTCAAGATCTCCACCACTCACCTTTGTCTGCTCTTTCCTAAGTTGTTTTAACAACGCTGTGTCATCTTGTGCCTTTTCCCTCTCTTCTCTGAGAGCTTTCACTACACTGGAAGTCTGAGCGATGCAGTTTTTGATGATTCTCTCTCTAGTGGTGTGAGCTTCCATCAGCTAAGTGGGAAGAGAGAAAGTCACAACAAGTAGGTCAGCCATTCAAGGAAAAAACAAAAACAAAAAAACCCGTGTTACAAGTTTAAGAGACACTATCTGGCGTCAGGGCACTGCTATGCCTACAGAACTCCCTTTGCCTCTACAATCCGCATGTTGGAAGCAACACTGCTTCGAGCAGTAGCTACCAACTGCATCTGATGGTAAAAGTCAAAGATACACACAAACAAGAGTTTTTGAGTACCACAGAAGCGTGCTAGCACCTATTTTTAAAAGAAATAAGTGGGCTGTCTGAAAGTACACCTCAAAGGATCAGTACTGCAGGACAGTAAGTCCACAACACGGTTTTAGAGCAAAGTAGCTTTTATATGGATGTGGCTTAGGTATGAAAAGAAGTCAAGCATGCCAGTTATGGATACATGAAGTGGAGGTACTCTGCTTCAGTGGCCACTGCACAAAATAAAATCTCAGGAAGTGAGCTGAAATTAAAGGAATAGACACTTACAGACTGGTAGAGCTGTTTACATGTCTGGCTGGCATCAATTTTCCCTACAAAAGACGCCGTTGGAATTGTAGTGTTTAATTCATGGACAATTCTATCATCGATCGTCCTCATCACCCTGAGGAACTCCTGTATTAAATAAAAACAAATTTTTTAAAAAAAAAAAACTTGTTTTTTTTTTTTTATCTGAGAGAAGCATATTGCAAAAAAAATGCATCAAGTTTTTACATGGAAATTAAAGTCGATCGCTTAGAAATAGAATGAAAAAAAAAAGAGCACGCTTGGCACATATGCTGCAAACCAATCAGTTTCCTTAGCAGAAAAGCCAGAGGGAGACAACTGGGCACACCTGAACGACTAAGAGTTCAGTGAGGGCAACCCCAGCTCCGTGCTGTCCAACAGCAGGGCCACACTCTGGCTTTTTCCCCTGAAAAATAGCTTTTTCAGGAGACACACAGGCAGAGCTTTCGAACACAAAGTGCTTCCCGAGCCCCAGAGGCACTGCTGCCTGCAAGCAAGAACGAGGCAGACGGGCAGCAGGGCCCGGCCGGCAGCCCGGTGCGGCACGCTGTGAAGCAGCAGGCCCCGAGCAGGGCAGCCTCGCCAGCCGGCGCTGAGCCCCCGCAGCCCCCCAGCAGCCCACGGGCTCCCCCAGGGGCCGCCACAGAGCCCATTGACTTTCGCACGGAGCCGTACTCCATGCAGCCTTTTGCCTCGGTCACGTTTAAGGAGGGGCCCGCCGAGACTCGAGCGGGCTGCTCCGGGACGCCGAGCCTACTCCCGCCGGCACGGGCGGGAAGGCCAGGGCCGCCCTGCCCCGCGGCCACCGAAGGGCAGGCAGGGCAACGAGCGGAGGGGCCGCGGCCGCGCAGCCCCCAGCCGCCCCCCCGTCCGCCTCAGGGCCGCCCGGGGCCGCCCCGCATGCCGCCCGCCCCGCAGCCCGCTCCCCTGAGCGCCCG
>WBMW01004155.1:254149-295996 GCA_013396635.1 Penelope pileata | reverse complement strand
TTCAACTGGATATAAGAAAAATGTCTTTTAAAATAAGGGTAGTGAAGCTCTTTAATGGGTTTCCCAGAGATGTGGTAGAAGCTCTGTCCCTGGAGGCATTCAAGGTCAGGCTGAACCAGGTTCTGAGCAACCTGATCTAGCTGTAGGCGTCCCTGTTCATTGCAGGGGCAGTTGACCTAGATGACCTTTAAAGGTCTCTTCCAACTCAAACGATTCTGTGATTCTGTGAAATATTTATGTGATAGCATTTGACAAAATGTTAGCCCCTTTCTCTGCCCTTTGATAATTTTCATCTGCACAACTGTATTATTGAGGAATACTTATCAAATGGTTCATATAAACAATTCACTTAATTACATTTTGTTGTGCAGTTGATTTATCATCAACTAGTGCAGTGAACACTTGACTGCATGACAGAAAATTAAATAGGAAGCAAAATCTAACATCACGTGGTGCAGTAAATTAGCTAAGACAGTAACGCTGAAACAGGACTGCATCACACAGCATTTGTTCAAATACCTAAGACTTCCAAAGAGCTCTTGAGCTAATAATTGTAAAACGTTTGCCACGCTTGAGGACAGAAATATTTGTCAGTTACCTAGCCTGAATCTTAGGATTGCAGTTGTCTAAACTCATGTGATGAGCTTTTTATTTTTATTTATTGATTGATTGATTTTAAAGTCCATTTATAGGGCTCATTAAAGACAAGATCTGAAGGAAAATCATGCTTCTAATTTTCAAATGGACATCCTAGAAAACTTCACAGTAAATCTCCCAGCAGATTTTGCTCAGAGCTGAGTGAAGACTCGTGGATGTTGACTAAATTCCTTACATTTCTATAAAGTAATCCAATGACTTTAAACCTATATATTCTCATGAAGGCAAGAGTGCAGCATCACCGGGTCTAAACTAATCTAAAATAATTCTGAACATTTCCAGTTACCTAACCATTCTTTTGTTTTTATTATGAAAAATTCATTCTTCATGTTTGTTTAAAACAAAGGCTTCTGATTGAGCCATTAGAAGTCATTAACAATTTGTAGTGAACTTGAGAAAAAATCTGTAGAGGTTTTGTTTTACAGATTCTTCAGAACATTGATTTCACATCCTGTTCTTTAAAATGTGTTCCCTTTTGAGGTGATAATTATTGAGGATGTGAGTGAATCAGAGTCTGAATCATTTAAGACCTCTACATCCATAAATAATGGTCACCTGTGACTATTTCTAAACTACACATTTATCCAGTAATTCAAACAATGAAGTCTTGATGTGTTTCTAGAAAATAAACATTAAAGTAAACATCTTGTTCTGTATTGAGATGATTAGAGGAGATATTCAACAAAGACTAGACTTCTGTCAGTCCAGTTAGGAGTTTATTATTGAAAGCTGTTGCAATAACAGTCTTGTTTCAATAGATACAGGCTGTTTCCTGGGATTTAAAGGTGAATTCAGGTCATTCATTACTTTCGTTGGCACTGTAAATCTGCATTAGGAAAGAGTGGAAAGAGATAAGCTGCTACAAATAGTACAGATAAAGATGGAAGAGATCATTTTAACCTCCTAATTCATCCTTTATGAAAATCTTGCTCTCACAAGAATCACAAAAATAAGATGGAAGAAAAAGCACTGATTTTCCTTTCCAGACATGCTGTATATGCATCCCATTCACGCAGGACATCCTCTAAAGACCTCAGTCTCCTGCACTCTGTAACTTTCTACTGTGTCCTTCGAACACTGGAGTTCAAAGCCACCAGTGCAAACATGACAGAGACTGGGGAACTTGCACAGTATGCTACGTCTTGAAGTCTATGCTGGGATTTTTGGCGGCTGCAGTCTGTGCTGTGAATACCCCCTAATTCAGATCTGGCTTGTGGAAGATGTGTTGAAATTTGTGTTTCAGTGCAGTTTAAGTATATCTGCTTCTCAACAGCCTTGGATTGAGTATAGTTGGACACCTTCCTTCTTCTTAGGTACATTTCCCTTTATACTCCTGAAGGAGATGAAGGGGCAAAAAAGACACCTTTGCCTCCAAATCCTCGAAACTGGTAATAGAATGTTCCTATTTACCAATTGCTCCATCCCTCAGATCACATTTTTTCCATGAAAAACGTTGAAAATTCATTTCCTGTGACATGATGACTAGACTGATATCTTCTAACATACTAATCTTGCTGTTTCATCATGTTAACTGTTCCTTTCTGTTAATTTATTTGCAGTTAGTCTGCATATAATCATGGGATAGAAGCTGTTCATTTCTCTTCCTCTGATCGAAGCCTAATATACTTCATTCTAGGAAAGATCTGGTGGATATCTGTTTTAAGTGTTTGTGATGAGTGGAAGAGTACAGGACTCAACTCACTGAAAATTTCAAGCAGAGAGGTTAAAGTAAGTTTGTGTCTAGAGCATTGTTAGAACTACATCTCTGTTTTGGGATCTCATTTAAGCATCCTCATGCGCATAAAAGGTCAAACGTGAGTCTTATGGCTGATGGAACTGAGGGTTTTTTTTAATCAAAAGTCAGATTGGAGTTAAGCGTTGCTTTTCAGTACATTCAAGTAAACTTGAAACTTGTAGGTTGTTCTCCATTGAGTCACTGAGAGTTTTGAGGTTTAGTGCAATGTGTGCTGAAGTTTGACTATGAAGAAACGATATGGTCATTCTCGTAATTATTATGGTATTCCCATATAAAGAAGGAAGCTCAAAACGTCTTGCTCTTTTGGGACCTAGATTTTGTTTTTGTTATCAGATTGTGGTGGCTGGTGATACATTTAGAAAAAATATTAATACAAAGATGAAGCATCAACACTGTCTAACTAGAGATGAAATAGATAGATCCTTACAAAAAGAGTAGAATGTTGAATTGAAATTTACTGAAATCCTTTCTGCGATGAGGAGTTTTAAATGAGTATCCCTTCTGGAGTACAAAACAATAATATTGCTCTTTTATTTATAGGACCCAGGCTGAAAATTGTTTGAGATCTTAATTTTGCCATTATGTCTCCTGTCTTCAGAATCTTTCTTCCAAAGATAGATTCAGAACAAGGTATTGAGATGAGATGAGATGAGATATGAGGTGATGCGGGCAATCAATCCCCTGTGATCATCAGGGGACACATTTTGAAAACAGCTTGGTTGCTCAGCTTCTCTCTCTTCTACCCAGTGTGTACAGAGTCTGGCAGATGACACGTTCGCTCAACCCTGCACTTACTATCAAACACCTTCCAACAAACACAAGCTAAAACACTCTACTGTAGTAACACTAACTCCTACTTCCAGTGAAAAGCTATTGCAGTTACAGGGAGAGAAAGCATCAGCTGTGTGGGGAGAAGTGTTCCCTCCTCTGAGCATATCTGCTGTCAGGATGGTTAGGTGTCTAGCATGAGCATTTGTGCAGACTGCTTTCTAGCGCAGCTGGGAGTCCTGCTGCCCGACGAGCCTGTCTGGCTGCGGAGAGCACAATCTGACTGACACCCTCTAAGGCTGATGTAGAAACTTTGCTGTAAAACCTGATATAGTTTCTGACACTGATGGGTATGAATAGTGAGAAATGTCAGTTCAAGCCAAAAAGCTACCGGTGAAATAGCATCCGCCAAACATATTCCCATGATACCATGGAAGACTTTAGCAGCCTTGATTTTCTTGACGTGGAAGCAGGTAACTAAAGGCCTTGCTGTAACTTCAGTCATATTATTTTCAAACAGTTGCTGGAAAGGCTGTAGCTTGATTTGCGGAGTTCACTTTCATTCCTAATGCAGAGGAAAGTTGGTTTTGTACTGTCAGATATGTGAAATATAACACACATATATATGTATATATGAAGGTATGTTTGCACGTTTGATTTTAACAACTAATTATGTGGGAACAGGGCATCCTGCAAACTAACATAATCTTTTATCATCTCACTTTTCTGTAGCCAATAATTTGATTTCCTCTGTAAGAGTACAGAAAGACATATATTCAAATAACTAGGCATTTTATCTCCTTGCCTCAAAATATGAAATTTTATCCTCTAAGTTAAACTCCTCAGGACTAATAGTCTAGAGCCCTGCCTTAGTCCCTAGACCTGAAACCAAATATGATGCTGTATCATGTGCGAAAAAGGGTACCTAACATCAGAATTTTGCTTTCTGAGAGATGTGAGGTAAAAGTTGGCAAAATAGTTTTCACTGAAAGTAAGGTTTTTTAAAAATTGTTTTGTTTTATGAATTAATTTTGTTTGCCTTTTTGTCGCATTTTTCTTGCTTAAAAATACCTAGGCATTGGCTCCTGACTTGTTTTGACACAAGCAGACAGTTTTCATGAATGTCTCTGCTTTATCAAAATAGTTTACTTAGAAAAAGATTAACTGATTCTACGTAGTGACATTTTAAGTTATGGTTTTTTAAATAGCTCATTGTTATTGTTGCTTTCAAGGAACAGAGTTCAAGGCTTCTTTTAAAATACTATTACTCATCTTGTACAGGTAGATTTCTAAAGACAGGAACTTGATTTCACATGTAAAAAGTATTGAAAAATAGTACTTAGACAACATTTGTGAGTTCTCTGTAATATTTGTAAAGCTTTCCTGGTAAGTGTTTTTGTTACTGCTGTTCCTTCTGTACAGCAGAAGAATGGTACAACAGTTTTAACAGCCAATTTGAGGACATACAGCACTTACCAAAATTGCAGGTCATTTACCAGAAATGTCAGAATAAATTTCATCAGAAATCTGCCCCCTTTCATGGTGTAGTTATACTGAAAATCTAAAATCAACAGAGATATTTAGTATGAATATTAATGGGAAATGGTTTTTTGGCTGCTCAGGGTCTCATGTCGGGTCTAATAAGATATAACATTAAGTATTACTGCCCATCAGAAATTTGCCATACTTATTCTTTGAGTGCTACTGAGTCATGACACAAATGTTTGCTGTCATTCCTAAATTTCCTGGCTCTGGAAAAATTATTATTATTATTATTCCTTCTGTGTCAGCATCTGTCAGAGATCCTGGGCTAGAAAGTACAGTTCTTTTCCAACACTCTTTTAAATTATTTTTGTGCTGGGTTTGATTAAGTGCCTTTAAAGCACATTAGAAGGAACAGGATTATGTGGAAGTCCATTGCCAGAGTAAAATCAGAGCCAGATATTTCAAAGAACCACAGGTTCAGGTTAGATGTAACCTGTGGAGATTCTCTAGTCTGACTCCTCTGCTCAAGCAAGGTCAGCTAGAACAGGTTTCTCAAAACAGTGTCCAGCTGTGTTTACAGCATCTACAAAGATGGAGACTCCACAGTCTCTCTGAGCAACCTGTTCCTGTGTTTGACCACTCCCACGGTGAAAAGTGAACATTCAACTTATATTTAAAGGGAATTTAAAGTATTTCAATTTGTGCCTCCTTTTCTGCCACTGGGCACTCACTGGCCTTGTCTTCTTCATTTCCTCCTATCAGGTGTTTATATACATTGATAAGATACTCTTGAGCCTTTTCTTTTCCAGGCTGAACAGTCGCAGGTCTCTCCCTATAAATCAGATGCTCTAATTTCTTAATCATTTTTGTGGCCTTCCACTGGATTCTTATGCAGGAAAGCACAGACCTGGTCCTCACACTTCAGATAAGTCTGGAGTGAAAGGATGACCTCCACCAGCTTTCTGACAATGCTCTTTTTAATACAGATTCACTGTTCCCAATTTTGTACCATTTGTGAAACTTGCTGAGGGTGCATTCTGTTTCATTGTCAAGGTCTTCAATGAAGATACTACAGGATTGGAGCTGGTGTTGACCCCAGGGGTAAATCACTAGTCACTGGCCACCAACTGGACTTTGTGCTGCTGATCACAACCCTCTGAGCCTGTCAGTTTATCCAGTTTTCAATCCACCCAACTGCTCACATCCTTTGTACTTCTTTGGTTTTTTCAATGTGGTTATTACAGGAGACATTGTGTCAAAACCCTTACTAAAGTCAAGATAAACATCATCCACTGTGTTCTCCTCATCCACTGAGCTAGTCATCTCAGTGTAGAAGGCTATCAGGTGGGTTAAGCAGGATATCCTCTTTATAAATCCATGGTGACTCTTTCCAATCATTTTCTTGTTTTTAATATGTTTGGAAATGGCTTGCAGAATTTGTTGCTCCATCACTTTCCTAGGAATGAGATGAGGTTGACTGGCCTGTAGTTCCTCAGATCCTCCTTCTTGCCCTTGAAAGTAGGAGTGATAGTTGCTTTCTTCCAGTCCTCAGGAATCCTTTGACCATTCAAAGATAATTGAGATAATTGAGAGTGGCCTTGCAATGACATCAACCAGCTACCTCGGCACTCACAGGTACATTCAGACAGGCCCCATGAACATATTGTCTATGTTCAATTTGTTTAAGTATTCCCTAACCTGATCATTCTCACTGAAGGTAAGTCTTCCTTCATCCACTCTAGTCTTTTCCCACTAGTCTCAGGGGCCCGTAATTCCTGACGGCCTACCTTACTGGTAAAGACTGAGGTAAAGACTGAGGCCCTTCACATCCATCTCCAGATTCAGTTCTGCATGGTCTTTGGCTTTCCTCACCTCCCTACATGCTTGGACAGTGTTTCTATGTTACTCCTGTGTGATCTGACCCTGCTTCTATGTATTTTATGTTTCATTTTAAAATCTGAATTTAGTAATGAGCTCCTTGTTCATTCATGGAGGTCCATTGCCACCTTTGTTTGACTTTCTAAACATGGGAATGGATCATTCCTCATCGTGTAGGAGGTGATCCCTGAAAATCAACAAGATCCCCTGCACTCCTCTCCAGAGCTGTATCCCATAAGATACAGCCCTTGAGAAAAGGGCTGTACTACTTTACCCCTATGAGTCCTGAGTCTACTCTCTTCAGGTCCAGGGCTAGGAATCCTGCTATTGGCTTTTCTCCCTCCTCTCAGGATCCTGTACTCCACCATACCACAGTCGCTGTAGCCAAGGCTGCACTGAACCTTCACATCAATGGTGAGCTCTTTCTTTCTTGTAAGTGTGAGATGCAGCAGAGCACAAACTCTCAGAGAGTGTCCGAAGAAGGGCAACAAAGATGTTGAAGGGTCTAGAGGGCAAGGAGTCACTGAAGTCACTTGCATTGTTTGGCCCAGAGAAGAAGGGGAGGCTTCATGGTGGTCTACAGCTTCCTCACAAGGGGAGAGGAGAGACAGATCCTGATCTCTCTGGTGCCAGTGACAAGACCCGAGGGAGCTGTGTCAGGGAAGGGTCAGGCTGGGTGTTAGGAAAAGGTTCTTCACCAGAAGGTGGTTGGGCACTGGAACAGGCTTCCATGGACAGTGGTCACAGCCCCAAGCTGCCGGAGTTCAGGAGGCATTTGGATAACACTCTCAGACATAGGATTTGAATTTTGGGTAGTCCTATGTACATCCTTGTGGGTCCCTTCCAATTTGGGATATTCTCCAATTCTATAGTCCTATAAGAGCACACAATCCTGTGTTGTCTCCTTGCTCACCTGTTTCAGGGAGTTGCCATCTATTCACTCCAGAAACCTCCTGGATTGCTTTGTGCCCTGCTGTGTTGCTCTTCCAATAGATATTGGAGTGGTTATGTTGCCCCAGGATGACCAGGGCCTGAGAACATCAGACGTTTTCCCGTTGTATGATGAAATGAATATCCTATGCTCTCTAACAGCAAGGTTATACCATCTCTCCTTTTTAGAAAACATGTGAAATAAGAAGTTTGTAAAATGTTTTGGTTTCAAGATAGTATATTTGTTTTTGTCAAAAATGCCATACATGCCCAGTTTGATTTCTGAGCTAGAGAAGTTCCTGTTCAAAGAAACAAGATTTTTTAACAGGTATACAGGATCATTTCTGGCATATGTGGCCTGGATTAAAAACCAAGCCATCAGTGCTCTAAAGGTAATTCAGAATATTCTAGCTCACAAGCCTAAGGAACAAAGGACTATATTTATTATGCATCTGTGATTTTGAGTTCCTATTTGACATTTCCTGTGTCCTCAATGGAATGTCTCTCGTAGACAACATTCTAAATCTCCGGTCAAACCATGTTCCTTGCTGTGGAAAAGGAGTTTATAGGATTTATAGGACATTAGGATTTGCATTCAGTTATTTTTTTTTAATTTTTATTTTCTTGGATGATTTAAACCTACCACACTAAATGTGATGTTGAAGGGTATGGACTATCTCTTGTTTTGTGCTGTACTTTTCTTGGAGGAGTTCATAAAATTCCCTGAATCTGTGCGATTAAACCTGTGTTTATGATGCCGATCACATCAGCCAAGGTTTCTCACTAGGGCTAGAGTGGTTCAGTTTCACCACATTTTGTAGCTGGTGTTCTCAGAAGAGGATGTTCTCATCCCTGTCACCCGTGGCTGGGCTTCACACCAGTCTGTCCTGAATATAGGTTTGTGGATACGAAACAAAACCTGAACTCCTCTGATACTGTGCCATGAGAGACTGTTGGGAGGCATCTTTTTTTGTCTAGTATATTCTTTTTAAATATTATTTTCGCTTCTTTATGCTGTAATAGATTTTACAGCTTACCTTATGAGAATGTACAGTGACATTTGGATTTCTCTTGCAGCTAGTTAAGTATCTTCACGAAGTTTTTTAGTAATGCATAGTTGCATCTATTTCTTTTTAATTAATGGCTTATTTTGAAATAAACTGACTTCAGTGATTGTATGTAGATAATGTTTTTGGCAGAATTAACTTGACATTTTCTTTTTTTCCCCTTACATTTCCCCAAGTAGTTGGCGTAAGCCACTACAGAGTTTTATTAAAGTATGCCAATAGAGTGACTGGCATTTTTCAAGACACAAAAATGTGGAAAAAAAAGAACATATTGTCAGTAGTGTACAATCAGACAAATTATTTCATTAATTTGGAAATAACTAAGTTACTAAGTTAACAAAGCTAAGAATTTTATGTCCTCTCTTCAGATTCTATCATCTGTCATTGAAACCCTGGCTTTATTGATCCCTGTATTGATCCCGTAACTTGAAAATACATGCTTATAAACTACTAAAATGGTAGATCACATTTATTATTTAATATTTCTTTTGGTGTATGGAAATGGATTACTTTTGGGGAGGTACTGATTTCTGTAGTCCGACTGTAACTGCAATACTAGATTTTGGCCACTAAGTGTCAGACACTGAATAATCTTTTGACATAGAGATTTTTTCAGCTTTTTCACTTCTTCCTTTTTCCTGCAGCATAGTGTTAAAAAGGCTCTTACTACAGCTCTTCTTGGCTTGTGTTCCACCTGGAAAATATACCGATTATTTAATGGATTAAGTTCCATCACTGAAAGATACTTGATCTTGCTTTAGGAAAGATTTCTTTACAACTTGTGCTACATGTTATGTGATTTACTGGTAGCACGGCGCAGATTAGCTGATCAGTTAAGAACAAGAATTGCATTTAACTGATAAAGAGGTTCAAATTCTGCTAGTGGTGTAGCTGTTACAGGATTCTTCCTCAAAAGCAGAGAGAAATAGACATGACCCTGAACTATATCTGAGGACTGTTCTGGGACTACAAAAAGAGGGAACTGTTTGATGATTACCTCTACAATATAGTAAGGGTCTATAATCTGTTCTAGAAGGGCTTGTTGGGAGCTTTGTAAGCTTCCTTGATGGAGATACAATTCAAACAAGCAGTAATTTTGCTAGCATATTCTGGTTTCTTTTTCCTCTGCACTTTTAGCTATTGCAACTATACAGACAAAATACTGAAGTATAAGCTAGACTTTATAGCACTATTATTGCTAAGTTGGAGAACTCAGAGAGGCACCTGAGGCAACACTTAGTAACAATGAGGTAATTGACATTCTCATGTTAATATGAAAAGTTGTGGCAGTCCCTGCTGCAAACACTTAAGATGGAGCTGCCAGCAATAGCCTCTAGTTGAGGTTCTCTACCACTTTTCCTTATAAGATTCAGGCTTTCAGCTGGTAATAGCTGCTGAACTTTCTCACCTGGTCTTGTTGTCTTGGTGCTTTGTCTCGAAGTGCCTATGTGGTAAACGAAGGGACATGCCACACTGCAATGCAATGCAAAAAAAAACAAACCAAACCAAACAACTCATAAAATAAATAAACGGTAGAAAAGAAGAAGGTGGGGAAAAAGTTGTTTGCAAGAGCTAGCGGGGTGTGAAAGCCTGAGCTAGCCTGCAGGAGGGAGATTACTGGCTAGGAGCAGAGGGAGAAGCTCAGGTGAAACAAGGCAGATAGGAAGGGTATGAATGGTAGAAACAATTGTTAGCTGTGCCTAAAGTGGATATGAAAGCATCTGTTTTGCTTCAAATAATGCAGAAGAAATAACAGAGTGCTGCACAGAGAAACTTATGGTAGGGAAATGCCTGAGACAGTGTTGCCTTTGCAACATTATTTCAGTCACTAGTGAATGTGAATTCTCTAATTGCGGCCAGTTAATGGTTTGTCTGTAAGATCATCTCAGGAATACCACATGGATAACTCAATGACATCTCTGTTTCTACTACAGAAATAAGATGTGATGCTGTATAAGTCATATATGAGAAAATTATCTTAGGTTTTGTCTGCTATGCCATGTTTGGAAAATCACCTGAAGTGCAATCAACTAAACTGGACTCTAAGGTCCCTGTGCCTCAGCCTCCCTTCTGTGAAGTGTCTTTGCCCTCATCTTCAGAGTGTACTGATGAGCAAAATTCATAATGAATATGGATCGGTGGCTGTAAAATGACATCACCACTGAAACTTCCAGGAGATAATAGATAAAATCATGCTCAATAAAAGATTGGGCTGTGGCAGTGTACAAACCATCCCTTGAGAGAAGGTACAAGAAAAAGTTCAATAAAATTTTTCACATAATCTGTTCTGCATGCTGACTGAGCCTGGGATATGATGCTGTGGCTGTGACATGGTATGTACTCTGTGTCACACAATGGAGTATTTAATCTCACAATAATTATACACAGAGCAATCAGCTTTCTTCCTCTTGTAAAGTACAGAGTGCTTGGATTTTCTAAGTTTGATTTTCTTTTAAGACAAATTTCAGCCTCACAGCCCAATTGTGAGAAGGCAGTTTCTGCCTTACTAAGAATAGGCAGTTGGTCAATTTTCTATCCAGTGAGGACAAACTTTTTGGACAAATGTTGTTTCTTTTTTCAGTAGGGATCTCTTTTTCTTATTTTCCCCATCTACAAAACATTAGACAAGCCTATTTTAGAAATACAGGCTTTCGATTTCAACTTGGTTTATGCAGCACTTTCATCACATTTTAGTCCATTGCAAATCTGATCACTTATAAAATTGTTCACTAAGGCGCACTGCTTCCAAGAAGTATGAGTTAGGTACCATAATGAGGATCTAATAACAAAATCTAGAGTTTTCAGTCAAGAAGGAATAGTCTGGACTAATCCGGGAACACTGTGAAATAATACAACTTAAAGGCAATCTCGTGGGCTTATTAATTGTAGGGCCTCAAGCCAGCAGGAAAGATCGGAGAGAGATTTTTCTATACTGCATCTATCTCCCTGAAGGGAAGAATTTTCCATCCAGTCTGTCCCTCATCTGGAGGGTCAATGTGCTAACTTTAATTGGGGTGGTTTGTTGGTCTCCTTCTCTGTAAGACAGTTTGCCTTTTGCCTTGGCGCTCTCCGTAAAGGAGACTTACTGGTTAACGAATGAAAGAATCCAAAGTACACTGCTAATGCATCTTCTGACTTGGGTGATGCTGTGGTTCGTGTGCCTGCTGCAATGAGTAGAATAGAAAGGAGGGCAGTGGTCCAAAGGCAGAGGTAAATTAGGTAGATTTTTGCACATCAAATTCAAAATCTGAAAATGAATTGCAATACTCAGTGACATAGGATCAGATCTTTTCTCAGCTGTGGACTGTAAAGCTAATAAAGAAAAGCTTACAATTTTCTTCTGGTTGGGCTAAGAAGGACTCAGCATTACATGGATGCAGTTGACTTTTTGTTCTGATCCACAATCTGTTGGACCCTACCAGCACCACTGAGCTCAAATCTCTAGACTTTGGTGCAGTCTGGAAAAGGTGATTGAGGCCACTGTCCAGAGGGTGGCACGCATACACTGGTGGTGGGAAAAATCTTCCCTGGCTCCTCATTTCTTAAACATCACATCTGGATTGAAGTTGTCTGTCTGTGTCTGAAGTCTGTGTGAGCAGAGGGAGCTCTTTGGAGACGGAGATGCAAATAGTTGAAGCAGTGAACACAACAAACTAATCAATTTAATCAGGAGACTGCTGGTCTCTATGGACTATTTCTAAGAGATCTCAGAGGAGAGCTTAAGTAGGCAGCTTTATTGCCCAGAGGCTTGAAAGAAGTTAACGACTCTCATTGAAAAGCACATGTAAAAAGGGAAGAAAATTGCTACGTCTAAACCCCAGATGAGTAGGTTTGGCGAAGGAATCACTAGAAAAAAAAAAGCTTTACAAACTGTTGTGGAAGAGTACAGGCTTAGAGAACTCCCTATTGGCCTTAAAATAACTGTGAAGATCTTTTTTTTCAATCTTACAGTAATTGTGAAACCCATGATGATGTTGAACTAATTATAGTTTCTGTCTTGTAGCAAAAGGCAAAACCTGATACCTTATACTATGGATTGCAAAAATGCTCCTTGCAATGACATGAATTATGGCTAATAAAGTTCAATTTGTAGTGAATCCACGTGGCACAGTTTTCCCTGTTTCACAGGTAAGTGGCTGATTAAAGGAGTTCAGTGGCTCATCTGAGGTTACACAGAAGGGCAACTAGAGATGTAGGGATAGAAGGCAGGGAACCTTCCCATCACTCTGTCTTGTCACAAGGCCTTATAGCCATGAAATATTTATGTGTTAAAAGACAAGAAGAGAAGGAGAACATATATGTTGTCTAACCTACTTGAGTGACCTGTGTGGTGACATCACTGAACTGTGAAGAAGGAGGGTAGATAATTATTTTTTAAACTCTAACTCCTCATGGTGCAAATAAGATCAAGTTCTCAAATAAAAAGTCATCTTCAACTCAGTAATGAAATGATTTGGCACTAAAACCCATAAAATTTAGAGCAGTTTCAAGTTTGAGAATCTTTCTGTGATTAGAAAAATTATAAAACTAGTTCAGATTCTATTTTGACTCTTCAATATTTTATAATAAAAATTAAATCTGTTATCAGCCTTTCAACAACCTCTGCTCACATTTAGTTTTTTCTCTTAGTAAGTTCTGCTGCTGAAGATGAGAAACCATTTGGCAGGAAGCTTGTGGCTTACAAGTTCTTATTAACATAAAGTTCCTATTTACCAAGATTACCAAAACTTAATTTCCATGTACAACATACTCTATCAATTTCTGCAATACAGCCTATGCCTGAGTGATGTGCAAAAATATTGCAAAGTTGTTATGAGGCACAATCAACCAGACAGGATAGGACAAAAAATGGCTTATTTTGCCGTCAGTTAATTTGAATGGAAAAATATCTATTTTGGATTGAAATTTAATCAAGTGTTTGAGATAGTTCTGTTTGGAAAGGGCAGATGATTTTCACTTAGAATTGCTTCATTTCAATATCTCTGCCAAATCATCTTGCTGGGAAGACGGAGCCACCTGGCAGCTTTGAATGGCTGCTGAGGGTGGCTGCAAGCCAAAAATTTGCCAGACTGCGGCTATTAGTTTTAAAGAGCTTGGCCTATGTCATTTCTTCCTTATGCAATGGCCTCACATCCCTCTAGCCAGGGAGATTCCTGCAGGTGTATCAGGAGGGACACAGAGCTTTTGAAGTTAGCTAGTGAGGATGCTCTTGCATCAGCAGTTTTCATCACCAGAAGGTAACATGGCAAACGGCACGGATGTTTCCAGGAATCTCCTTGCTTTTTGCCTTCCAGTTTCCACTTCAGAAGTGCTGAGAGGCAGAGGTTGGGTATAGCTGCCTATCATTGGTGTGGAGTAATTACATTTCTGCTTATGTTGGATTCCTTCTGTAGATGATGATAACAGAATGACCTGTGTTCCAGGAAGGAAATACTGAGATGATAAATTATATGTACCATTTACTAAGAGGTCTCTTATTTTTGATGCACTTCACAGCCTGGGTCCATTTGTGTCATGCAAAATGAGTTCTGCGTTTTGGCTTTTAAACTAACAAGATGCTCTCATCAGGAAAAAAAGAAAAAAGTAAAAAAGCATTGTTCATATTTAGATTAATTGCCATTCTTAGGAGATATCTGTTCTCCAGATGTAAGTGCTATAGAGATGCCTCATCTAGTTTTAAATGCAACTGAAGCAGAGAAAGAGTTCGTCCTGACTCCACCATGTAGATACAGTTTTTAAGTGCAAAGCAGGAACTCGAATAAGCTGGCTGGGTATAGAAAGTGAATGAACTTTTTGCTTCAGAAGTGATTGCTTTAAGCAAGGATCAAAACACACTGCCAGAGTGGATTGGGGAAACTTGTAATCACATGCACTGAATGTATCATCAAATAGAAGACTTCAGTCTTTGGAATGTACCTTCCACAAACTACCATGTTAACATGGCTATATTATTTTTCAAATTACAAGCATCAGACAATCTTAAATCTTTCTTTTGGTTTTACATACTGACTACCATTGATGCAACAGTATAAAAATCAAAAGTCTTTATGCATGAATGTATATCTATCTTGACCTACCAGCATAAGTACATATTTACCCTCAAAAGACAGAGACATTTATCTGTTATGTTTAGATGGAAGTATATAAATTTTTAAATGCTTTAGGTAAGACTTCTTGTTTTCGTCATGCATTTTAACATAATATTGCCCTTACTTCTTCTGTGTTCTGCATTATTTAGTGGATGGGAACAGTAGCAGGGATAAACATGAGTAGCAATTTATTCCAGAAACAGTCCAGTAGTAGCAGTAAGAATATTTTTGGCATAAATTACTGCTCCACTTAACTTAATGATGACTTGACCTGGTCAACAAAAAATAAAGAGACAATTTGAGAAGTGATATGATATTCAGTGTAAGTAAGAGTGGCAGATCCTGAGCATTAGCAAGTTGCTCTGTGTTCTCCATTTCAACTATCAAATTATCTTTAGGTGCCATACAGTCAATTATGGAGCTAACTTCAGTGGGTTTGGTACAGATACAAGAAAACTTCCATTAGCACTCTGTCTTCTTATACAACAAATGCATTAAGTATGCATTCCTGCTGTTTCCTTTTCATACTAAAAAGCTCCGGAATTTACATGTAAAACTTTTGCTGGGAAATGCACACTACAAATACTTAAACAGGAAGGGCACAAACTTGCCCTGGTAGTGGTTTCAACTGCAAAGATTGCCTCTGCTGTAATACAGAATACATAGCCCTCCCTCTGTCTTCTGGGTAGGGGATTAAACACACTACCTGTAAACAAGGTTTAGAGCCAAAGTACAAAAACAGACAGCCCTTGAGGCACATGAGTCTGAAACCACAGTCTGGAAGAAGACATCTGCCAACCTGTGACCCAGTGGGTCCTTGTCACCACGCCTCTCTGTGCACGCTGTCACAGGCCACTCAGTAACCCCCAGCTCCTTATGGTGTTTTAATAAATTGCTTTTCCTCTCTCTAACTTGGCTGAGGGACTCCTTAAGTAGGCATTTTCAGATGCCACCTGCTAGACTCTGATTGCATCAGACTTTTCCCAAAATGCAGCTGACAACAGTTTCTTGTCAGATGTTTCAATGCTTTCTTTTAAGATAGGAGTAGTGATGCCCCACCTTTTCTATGATAGAGTAATGGTGGAAGAGCATATGAAGCAAAAGAGCCAAGTTCATACCTTGTCTTTTAATGGGGTGCACAGTTACTGTTCCTTCAGTGAAACCTTAACCACGGACCTTACTCCTGCTTGCTCATACGCTGTCTTTCTGGCTCACTGAATCTTAGTTTACATCTTTGCACAGTGGCATAGCTTCAGAGAAGCAATGAAAAGACACAGAGGCAACTTCTCTTGTAAATGTGACTCATTTGTATGCCTACTAAATGTATACATGCATATATATAGTTGCATAGACTGAGAGAAGCTTGTGAAATGGTACTGCAAAGGCTGAGGAGGTTATTGGTATGATTCTGGGATGGATGTATTGTTTAATAATATTTGTTTCTTGTGAAAAAAGATGTTGCTTTTTCAGACTATGTTGCTTAGAGACAGAACCAAGTTCATTGTCAGCCATATTTCTGTAGTCTCTTTCATGTTGCTGTTGCTCACCTTTCATTTTTTTCTGGGGGCTTTGTTGATGAGTTCCTCAAAGATCTTTCCATACCTAACACTCTTTCTCCCATCAGCAGTTTGTTCATAAGTTACCGGCTTGCGGTGGTCCGTGTCTCCATAACCCCTGTAAAGTGCATTCATTTGCCTGTTCTATTTCTGTAAATACTGCGGAGATGGATAACTGTAGTCATAGTTGGCGCATTTGAGCGGAAGACCACGTGGAGCAGAGAGAAAAGAGGAACCAGAAGGTTGATATGCTTTAAGACTACAGTGGGACACAAGGCCATTTTTAGCTATATATCCATTGTGAATGATCCCAATGAAAACACTTAAGTGCCGTTGATTAGATACTTCCTTTGTGGTGGGACATTCTTTCCTTAGCAAATTTCTGGGTTTGATAAATCTCTCATATGCTGAATAATGAGCTGACACATGGATTAAAAGTCTAGATCATAAATGGAGAAGGAAACAGAATTTTCATGCAGCCTTTGAATAGCAAGCCTTAAATGACTTGACTGACACCTCTCTAAATTCACCTTGAGGTTCTGGGGGCTTCAGCTCATCCTCTGAGTGAGTCCTTTGCACTCAGAGAAAGGTTTTACTGGACCTTTGCGTAAAAGAGTTTTAGGCCTGCTATTTGTGTATTACTGAAAGTTTTTTTCAAAATTGCTGTGACAAGTAGAACAGCACCATTATAAAGCAAGAATTTTGGGAAATGTGCCTTTGGAACTTTTTAGGAAGGAGGAGGAGAGACCATCTGTTTTGCTTGTCACAATTCTTGTTTGTTTAAGATGTGAATTGCCAGAAATGTGCAAAGATTGGGTACAACGACAAGTGATAGAGTAATTTTCACACTGGACTTATGGGAAGCATGTGTTGTCCATCTGTGTGATTCTCATTTTATGCAAATTTAGGAAATATAGTCTTATGTCTAATTGTCCAAAGGTAGTTCTGAACATTCAGATGGAGGAAAGACATCATGCCATATCGTCAGTAGGCCTTCCTTTGGCTCTGTAACACGCCAATGCAGAATGCTGCTTGCTTGAACCACAAATCATAATAAACATTTATATTTAGAATCCAATAAAATAATGTTCCAGGGTCTGCAAAACACTTCAGACCCATGCTTGGTTTTCCTGGAAGTGAAAGAGGATGCCAGCACTTTCCTGAATCTCCTAAGCAGGTGTTACCTCATTGTGATCACTGCTGGTTCACGATGATATGGGGACACTAAAAGAAGCTGCTCTGAGTCTTTGGTCTAAAAAAAATTACACATCTGTGTGTATTTAAGGCTTATACAAAGAGTATCTGAGCTTCTATAAGGAAGCTTTGATTTAAGGTTTGTTCTGGGGAAGGAAAGTGTATGCTTTCTCAAAAAAAATCACACAGAGAGTGATGGAAGATTCACCTGCAACATATTGCTTTTTTCAGAGATGGTGGAAATAATACTTTCCCATATGTACCTTGAGCACTTTGATTGAATAGCTCCCAAATGATACTTTTTTTTTTCTCTTTTTTTCTGTCCAGTTCATGATATATCTGTGAACTACAAAACAATTCTGTACTTTTTGACTCAGTGTCGCAACTGGAAATTAGACTAAAAATATTTCTTAATTTCACTGCCATTGAAGTACAAGTATTCTAAAACTAAAATACACTTTTGGAGAGTGTTCTGTCAAGAAATGCTTCAGTGCTTGAATTATTGTGATGAAAAAGACAAAAGGGATCCAAATACAGTGAAATGAGATTCAGTTTGGAATGCTTATCAGAGGTTACCATGAAAAGTTTTTGCTTGTGCTAATACTTTAAATGGTGCAATGCCAGCAGTGACCAAGGTTTAGGTTTACGTGATGTCTTGCTGAGTTAGTTACTGAGACCTCTGAGCCAAATTCTGTTACTCTACATTCAGGCTTTCCTATTTTCTTTACTTTCATCTTCTTTCCATTGTTGCTATTTGGATGTTTTCAAGACAATTCCCATTCGGGACTTCAAAAATACTCTATTTCACAGCATGCTGTATTGTTCAGGCAGAAACAAACAAACAAGAAGACAACCCCCCCTTTAATAAACAGTTATACGGTGATGGTAATTGATAAAAACACATGAAGAAATAGTTACAACAGTGACTCTGACTTTTTCTTGCGAACTGGCTGTCTTTTAGCAGATCTGTAGAATCTGTGACCAGGATGGAAACCTTCTCTACATGGGAGGCCTGAGGATCAGCTCTGTGATTGCTGACCTCGGAAAGACCATCTCTGTGTAAAGTTGTGAAGTACTGAGTATAGCAGGGACTGAGGTGTTGCTTGAGACAAGACTATTGCCCTAACGGATCTCAGAGGCTTTTAGCTGTATGAAGATAAAACAAAGCAGGAGAAATGGACGTACTCAGGGAAGACAGAGCACATCACAACCAAAGAAACTGGGTAATTAGATCAGCTTGCTTCAGATCTCATATGATTAAGTGGTGGAAGGAAGAGAAGCTGTATCCAGCAGAGCATGAAGGAGCAGACAGGGAAGAAGTAGAAATCCATATTTTGTGAAATGAACATGCCCTTTTTGTATTGAGGAAGAGACAATGAGGTGGACTAAAGCAGCCCATTATTTGGAGAGTGCTCTGGGAGAGGAGGAAGGAAAGTTTCCTCCTTTTGGCCATGGGGATTATTTAATGAGGAAGGTAGCTGGCTTTCAGCAACTAGAGGATGCAGAAATGTTTCAAATCCTTTCTGGTGGAAATATCTATGAAGCTGATGATGGGAACAAAGTCAGAAGAGAAAGAAAGAGAGATGTTGGGGTTGCAGAACAAGAAGATGTTCCTGTGCTACTTGAGATGGGTGGAATCAAATTAGAGGAACTGCATTCTTGTGAGACAAAATGTTTTCTCTCTTTGTTAGAAGCTCTGTGACAACCTCCTACTGAAATGTGTCTTTTACCTGGAGGAAGGACTGCTCCTGACTTAGATCAGGAAATTGGGAACACTTTTGCTTTTCTGTCTCTGTCCTAGACTACTTGTTAAATGCATCACTGTGGTGGCATGTGGGTAAGTACATTAAAAATTAAAAGATTCTTGAATATGCATGATTGGAGCTATATATAGTGAGTTATCTGAATATGGTACAACCAAGAGTTTAAAAATTTTAAATGGAACAATAAAACACATTATCAGTGTAGCAAATGTATACCAGACCCAGTAGAAGCAGCTCCACAATACAGATTTTTTCTGTTATCATTTATGCAAAATATATATCAGAAATTATTTCTTAAATCTGATTTTATAAGTTCTAAGTTTGCAGCAGTTCTTGGTAAAGAGAAATTGATGCCTTTAAGCTAACTGTGACAGACACTTTGCAATAAGTAATTACTTATTAGTGCCTTTGTGTAACAAAAACTTTGCATCTGAAGAAGTGAACTGCAGTATTAGTTCAATTTCCTACTTCTTTAAATTATATAAGGATGTGTTTAAACTATAGCTGATTCACTAAAAAACCTGAATTTTTGATGCCTTACCTTTTTCCTCATGCATTACCTTTTTCATGCAAAACAAGCATGGATTTCCAGATATTTGAAGGAGCAACTTGTAGCTGTCTATGTTTTCTACTTGTATGTTTTAATCAAACAATCTTGAGGAAAATGTTGCTATGTTACTGCTTTGTCTTTGTCTGCTTGCCTTCAACAGGGCTAATTATTTCCATAGCCGCACTGTGCTCATACCACACTGCAATATGCTGTATGCACGTGCCCTAAGCGAGTTAGCTGAAGTGTATCTACGTTGTAAACAGATTTAAGAAAACAGCAAAGAAGAGGTACAGCTCCTCCGTTCCACACCGAAAATATTGTGGAATTTACAACAACTTCATAAATTCTTGCATGTTGCTGGAGGTGGTTTCAGTTTTCGCACCAGAAGTAATTTAATTTCAGCACTTAAAACCCAAAAAGCTCCAACATATTGCTAGCGTGCAAAAATTCCATGTGTGCTAAAAAACAACAGCATATGGTTGGGTGGGGTGTGACCAAAATGAACATAGTTATCACATTGTGAACTTTCTTTTTGCAGACTTGATTAAATAAGTGTGGGGGGACATCTAGGACAAGAACCTGGAATTCTCCTAGAGTCTGCCTTTTCAAATGCTGTGTAGTTAACAGAAAGATTCATCTTGCATAAACTGTGACTTAAAATAGGAGACTGACATTTCATCTGAACTTGAAGACGACATACAAAAGAAAGGTAAAAAGAAGGCAAAATGTGTATGGGGTAAACTCTTTGAGGAGAACGGTACAAAGCACAGGTTGGAGGGAAATTCAGTCCTCCCTATTTGCTGTTAGAAGATTTATTTATTTATTTATTTTTGCTTTTTATTTACGGACTATCACCTGAGCTTTCATTGGGCAGAATGGGCTTTAAGTGGGTTTATTTGTTGGGACTATGAATTTCATGGTATTTAAACATTGCCTGCAAGTCTTTTCAACATAGTTTATTGCTGAGGTAATTGTGGGCATGGATAACTTACCCATCTGTGATGGTGCCTGTATATTCACAGGCAGTTTTTTGACTCATGTCTACCTTCTGTTGAGTCCAATGTTGCTCAAGATCTTATCAGGTGCTCATATAGGAGTATCTAAAAAGTGAGTAAGCCAAAATCAGAAATACTTCTGGAAGCTTAGGCCTAGATGCTTGACTTATCCTTCTGAATCCCTAGTGTCAAAGTTGAAGCACTTTTAAATAATAGTAACAAAAAATTGGAAAACAGATGTCAATGTGTAGTTGATTTGTATGACTTTGGTTGCACTCACCTGACTCTCAGGTTATGGTTCGTGCAGGCTGTCTACTTTGCTTTACACTTACATGGGCTTTTTTTGAGCCCTTCTGGATGTAAGACTCTCCTGAAGCAGGATCCTTACTTTCTGGCACATCACTTGCTATTCTATCTGGCATTTAGCAGTGATCATGAGAGTAGACCAATTTTGCCAGGTGGGGATTCTGTGCAGGCTGTTTTGCTATCACTGCCTTGGCTATCTGTATGACCAGCGTTGTTTTCCTGTGGGCAGCCAGGGGAGATGTCTTGTATTTTTACTTCCAGTTCCCAAACTATATGATTTCTGCAGTGGAGGCCAAGAACCATCAGCAGGCCGAGTGAGCTGTACCATACAAAAGGCACCTTTATTTTCTGCATGCCAGTCTGTCAGGCTATTCAGTGTGGGAAAAACAAAACAAAACAAAAGCCACACACAATACTATTTTCTATTTTTTGAATAGTTGATTTCTCTGAACTCTTATCTTCTCTGGTTTCTAACAGAAAATGTTTTCACCCCTTGTGTTGTTCCTCTTGTCTTCTCAAATGAATGGTCAGCCTTGAGCACCACTAGTGATGATGTAAGAGCTTGGTACACTTCTCTTTATATTCTTACAAAGTGAGTCTTACAAACAACAAAATGACATTTTATGTAAAAGGATGTTCTTCCAATTTCAAAGCTGAGAAGTGAAAATTACTTTAGATGCTTTTACAGCTTTGGAAAAAAATTGAATATTAGGCAGAGTTTTACCTGGAACAGCTTGTGTTAATTATTCTGGCCAAGGCAAAGCAACTCTTTCAGAATAAAACTCAGGTTGCTCTGTGGAACAATAGGCCCTGTCAAGTTGTGACAAGGTCTTCATATCTCGAGGGGAGGATCCAGTTGATACAACAAAGCGTCAATCAGTTTGTAGAGCTGCAGGAAGTTAACTCATGCGTACTCCAGGGTTGTCCAGATCAGATGAAGAAAGTGCCAAAAGAGGTTACCCTTCATCACCAGCTGAGAGATGAGGTACGTATGAAAGACAAGACAGCTTGAAGGGCCCTGAATGGTAATATCAGGAGATGTGTCCCTCAAGAGATAGAGACATGCTTCATGTCCTTGTACAGTCACTCGATGTGAAAATACTAAATAAAACATACAGAACCCTCAGGAGTGCATTTCACCAAGGATCTCAACTGGGAATTATCCAGCCTTTTAGCAGGTGCTGGGCCCTGCCTGAAAGTGGCATCATAGATGTCTCTTGAGCCTTCCCAGTAAGCCAGTAATGGATCTGCAGCTTGCCAGATAGTCTATCATAGGTTGTCAGCCACGGCTGGGAGGAGGGATGGCAGCCTCTTTTGTTCCCATGTCAAGCATGCAGAGAAGGCACTACATAGATAATTCAAGGGGAAACAGCTGCTGAGTTCTCAATTCTACACGACTCTTAATTTTGCCCTCTTATCTTAATGTATTTGCCTGCTGCTGGATGAATACTGCCGACTGACAGTTAGAGAAATAGAAAAATGCTAAAAACAGCATTGAAAACATGACTGTTTTGATGCTTATGCCAGAACAAGTTGACCCCCTGTGTGAGGGGGTCATGGACTCCTACAAAACTCCTATAAAAGGACACACTAACTTGATTGCCCTAGTCCTGATCTTTTCAGTAAAAAACAGTATTAAAAACTATTCTGACTTTGTGACTGTGAAGGATTTCCCCCTCTTTAAAAGGCTTCTCACATTATGTGACTATATAAGAGCCTAAAACTTCTTTTAAAAGTCAATAAACATTTGAATTGTGGCTTGAAAATGTAAATCCTGTAGGCATAAAAAGCCAGAGAGCTGATAAACACCTCTTCCTTTCCCCCTCAAAATTAATGTCTCATTACCCCTGGGCTGATATCAGGAGCCTCATTCATAGCTTCTGAATATTTTGGTTGACTGTACTTCGGCTCCAGTATCACCCAGCATACTACAGAAGTATTCATGAACTCCAGTTAGAAAGAACTTGGAGAGTTTATCTCTACTAGAAACTAGCTGGCATAGCCAGAGACATGCAAATGTCATTATACTCTTGCAAATAAGCTCTCTAATTGCTCTTGCCTGCTCTGACATTGCCATCTGAAGTATCCTACGCTTCAGTCCTGGGCCATATTAATTTGTAATTTCTAATTGTTCTGAGTCTGGTTAGCTCTGGCTCCAGGTTGATTTTGGGGCTGGTAAGGATCTAGCATTGGGCTGTTTTGCCTTCCTCCCTTTCCACCTAGTCCTTCAGGGATGCCCGTGTATATGATGTCAGGGAGGTAAGGACTGATTTGGGGACTTCCTTTGAATCGTGGCTGCGTTCTGGCTGCGGTTGCGCGACGTTCTCCGCCGGCGAGCCCTAGGGGCGGCCGCTAGATGGCACCACGCGACCGGGCTGGGAGCGGGGACTCGGGCGGCAGCTCCGGTTCGGAGTCCTTGTAACATCCATGTTCAACAGCAGGGGCATCTGCAGATTAGGTGTGCTGTTTCTGAGTACACGTGTGTGGTTGGCTCTTAGCGCAGGTTTTCAAGAACGTCCAACAGAACAAAACCAGCCTTCTTTCTCATATGCATCCAATGCAGCGGTGATGTTCACAGCTCCTGGGCAGGACTGCTTTAGGCGGTTTGCTGAGGTACCGTTCAGAGGATGTAACGTGGAAAGCCAAAGAGGATATTCACACTGTCAAAATATTTCCTTGCTTGCTTTTGGCTGTCTGACAGTCTATATAGCAGGGGCCTCTGTTCCAGAGTTTTACTTTGGATCAGGAGCACTGATCTCATGGTGTTTTGGTTCACATCACGGGGTGATCTCAAAGGGCATGAACTGGATTTTGTAGGATGAGACCAAGAAGTCCTGGAAAAGAGCACATAAGAAACACTCACACACCAAATACACATCTTCTGCTGCAGCTTTTGAGGCACTCAGGCTCAAAAAGATTAGAGACTGCATACTCCCCTGTCCAAGCTGCCAGCATGGACGCTGAGCTCCTGGCTCCAACTATTTTACTTTACAGACCCATTCCTGTCAGGCTGGATATATGCTGTTAGACAGCCTAAATTCCCTCTTGCATCAGCTGAGGAAGATGTGAGGAAAACCCATGGGGGAAACCAAATGTCTGCAGTTTTTGTACCTGCATTTGCCTCTAGTATGTGACGTGGATAGAACCAGTAGTGGTGAAAGCCTTCTGCTTTCCATGCGCATGCACATGCACATACACAGGCAGTGTGGTCATCCTGTTGACTGTACTATTTGTTTTGCACTACTGACAGTTCAGAGGAAATGCTCCTAAAACACATTTTTTTCCTTTTTTGTTTCACTCTTACAGCATGGTCCCAGGCTTTCTGCAGATTTAGGCAGGTGTTTCTGCACCTGTTTAATGACTTACACTAGTTCTGAAGGTTTTTATTTTTTTTATTTTTTATTTTTTTATTTCCATACTGCAGTCTTAGGCTCTTTATGGTTCCTCTTTTAAGTTCAAAGCAAAGGCTGTGGGGAGCCATTAAGAGATTAGTTCTCATACCCCTTATTTTGGAAAGCAATCTCAGAACACAGCGTTCTTGATGACTGCAGTGCATTCATTCTGCAAGCTGATGTCAATTACTAACTGATTTTTTTGGTAAACCCTCAAATACAATATTTCTGGAAATGAAATCTTTAGTTGCTGGGTAGAAGAGAGTTAATAAGCCTTTACTTTTTTAAAAGGCATGTGCTTTTTATATTCATGAGAAATTGTGTTCAGTGGCACATAGAGATGGGTGGTAAATGCTATGAAGCACTCAGCAACTTGGTGAGTGGGCATCTAGCACCTCCTTTGTAGAACATATTCCAGAATTGCTGCTAAATAAATTTGAGATAATTTGTGAAGTCCAAAATCCTGGAAGCAGAAACTACCAAATTTGGGTGTCCTGCATTACGTTCATTCCTGCTTTCTGGGTTGTCTGCTGCAATCGTGGGTGAGAAAAGTATCTCATGTCATCTTATGCTGCTGTGTCACAAATGAGGCTTCCCAGACACCTGCGATTCTGGCATACTCTAATTCCTCCAAATGTCTGATTTTTTACTGTGTCTATTGATCTGTCAGTTGAGAGGCTTTGGGTGAAATATTGTTCTGTTTTTTAAGAAAAAAAGATGTAATAAGCACTTTGGAAAGATAGTGGTTCAGCAGGATTTCAACAGAACTTCTTGTGTGCCAAAAAATTAAGCTTTTTCTTAAAAGGCTGTTGAATTTAAGCCTGTTTTTTATGGTCTGACAGATTACAGAATATTTTTATTGAGACATTAATGAAAGAGTTTTCCTAGGTAGGTATTTTGAAGGACTGCAGTAAACTCAGAAATGACAATTTATTTTAGGAGTGGCTTTGAATTGCAAGAAAACGAATAAAGTACAGCAAATTTTTTTCTAAATAGTTTGCTTTTAGTGATATAAATTGCAAATGAAATCTAAGCCTCTGAGCATAATTTGTAATAATCAGGGATATGTTACGAAGAATTTGTTTTAAAAAAAGTTTCTTCTATTTTGTTTTCAAGGATGGATTGAAGGAAATTTGTTGAAGGCAATTTGTGGCAGCACTGCTTAACCTTCTGGTATCTTTGAGATTATTTCTGTTGGCTTTGTGGGCCTTTTCAGTGTGATCCCTGAAAATGCTAATTAATTTCAGGGTAGCTGTGTGTGTGATATGCTTTGACATACAGAGCAAATTAATAATATAAAAGTCTTTGTAAAAGAATTTTTAGAACAATTTGTAGTTCATGCCAGATATCAGTTGACTGAGTAATTTATCACACTTGTGCAACTGAAACGTAATAGCTTCTGCTAGCTTGCCATGCTGCTTGTGGATATGACTGACAAAATGTATGTCTTTTTAGTTATGTGCATAATCTGAAAAAATCACTCTCTCTTGCAGGAAATAAGCAGTTTCACAAGTCAATGTGCTTTAATCATCTGAAACATATAGATCAAATACTATTTTATTTGTTTCAACCAGGAAATGACTTAACTCCTCTAAAGCAAGTGCTGTGAATGCAAGACCAAGAAAATTGTTTTTGTCCTATCAGTAGACGCAGAGATCACATTACCATGGAAGTCTTAACGGGAGCAAATACAGCACTGTCAGCTTATAAATTGTGCTAGGAGATCTACTATGCCCTTGGGTCAAGAGTGTTTCTTCCTATATGCTTGTGCCCAGTGTAACGACCCTGAATCTCACAGATTTTCACCTGGATAGGACCCTGGGAATGGAAGTAAGGGAAACTGGAGATCAGTCTTGCCAGACTTTAACTGCCTAGATACATTCAGCCTGAGTTAGAGCTCCTCCAGAGCTGGTAGGGAGATACAGGCACCTCTGGGAGGAGGTTTGTCCCCAAGAGGTATATGGATGAATTGCTCCTTATAGAGAACCAAGTCTAAGTAAGTAGAATCCCTCTGTCCTTTCGTGTAAGTAACAGTAAACTATACGATGGAGCAGAAGAGGTTCCCTTTACATATCAGCAAAATGGCTGGGTTTCACAGTAATCTTGCAAGTTATGACATGAGCATTTTTACTTTGTTCTCGTTTTACAGGAAGTGCCATTCGTAATTGTTTTTGTTTCATTCTTCCTTTAGCATTAGGTGCCTTATAAAACATCTCAGGAGTTCACACCCTTAGCACTTGGTGCAATGTGATGGTTAGTCCTAGAGTACCAGCCAGTGAGAGTCTTACCAGCTCCCCACTCTACAGCTGACTACAACTCCTTCACCCCTTTTATCTCTGAGAAAGGATGAGCCATGCAAGACGTTGTTAAGATTAACATATGTGGGACCTATCAAGCTAAATGAGTTGGGGTAACCACTCTGGAGTGTAAGGAAAGGAGTTACAAGTTCGGTTTCTGCCTGCCTGCCTGACTTTCTTGAGCTGACACTTTAATCCCTACTACTACAGAAACTTAAGTGAGGTGGAATGAATCCTATCTCCTCCTCCTCCTTCTTCTCCTTTTTTAAAGGTTGTTTATGCTTCTCTTTTAGTCTTAAATATTACAGCTAGCATATCCTGTGAATAATACTCCCTGGTACTTCAATAGACATGCTATTAGGTGCCCAAGAATGTATTTGAATCAGAAGACAACAGGTAGAAGCTGGGGAAGTAGCGAGGAGAGTACTGGAGGGGAATTGGTTTAATTAAGAAGGGAGGAGAATTCAGCTGACAGTAAAAGGCTACATTAGATTCTTCACTTTCTTCACTGAAATTGCACTGATATATAAGATCTGTTACTGCAAGTAAGGGGGCACCTATTATCTGTGATATCTGCAAGAAACTTTACAAATATGCCAGATTGTGACAGCTATGAACCGTTATTTCCTTTCGTTTATCACAACTTCTGTATGTATCTGTTTTTTCATCTAAGTTCAGTAGTCAGGAGGCCATTGCCTGTAGCCCACACACATAGAGCCTGGCAGGACAGAACCTTGGCCTTGAGTGCCTTCCATGTCTGAGATTAAGAAGAACAACTACAGCATGTGCTCAGGCCATTTCAGGATTCATTTTCTTCTTTTTCATAGGAAACATTTGACACTGTTATCCTATTTGCACATGCTATGGTAAATTGCAGGACTTTCAGAAAGACTGTGGTGTTTCTCTTTAGTAGCCAGTGGGAAGCTGGTGCGCTGTAAGGCATTGCGGCCTATACACACTCTATAGGCTGATCACAAACAAAGCTTAGGCATGCACTCCCATGCGCAGAAGCAGAGGGTCAATATAGGAAAAGCAAGCTTAACATTGTAATCGCTGGTCAATTTTTATTGGATTTTACATGAAATTGATCCCAGCACCAGCATATAAGTCAGTCTACTGTACTTTTTCCTCTCAAAAAGACTGTTCTCTAGAGTACGCAAGTAGGCCCTGGTCATAAGCGTAGTGAATTTGGAGTGCCTATAAACCCATATGTTCTCATCATAGTTGATAGACAGATTTTAGTGTTTTCAGATGAGATTATCTAGACACTGTTGAATGAGGGATTGCTAAAGCTCTGGCTCTGGTGCCTCCATCTGAGTGAGGTTTATCAGCACCACTGCAAAGCTGAATAGCACCTCACATTCTTAAATGGATTTTAAATCCATCTCAGAGGCTTCTGTCATTAAGATAACAGAGAATGTCATTTCTTCCTGCCTGTCTGAGACAAAAGGCAGGGATTATATCCGTAGTCCACAGGCAGGGCTCTGGTTACCTCTTGTTGCTCCAGACAGCCTTTATCTTGTTTATGTCTTCTTGCAGGTTGACTGAGGTCAGTAGAGATGTATACAAGTACATGAATGCAAACTTTGTGCTTCATAGCAAAGACAGTTTTAAAATAATTTTAATTCCTTGTAAGAATATCTGTATTTGCTGAAGTTACAATGTTGCAGGATTCTTGTTAGACATGACATGATTGATAGTTTTGATAACAGGCTTAAAAATATGCCTGATGTAATTAATATCTTCTGTTCTTTTCTGACTGGAGCTGTGTACTATGGTTTTAAGAAGTAATTTGCTTGCTTATTGTAACAACCCATTTAAGGGAATATTAATCTACAGCGGTCCTTATGGCAATTTTTGGTTTCATGTGTGTAGGAGGAATATTGGATTGACATCATCTTTAAAATCTTTAGCTTGGGATTTTTACTGGCATTTTAGTAGAAGTGCTGCTTTCATGGTCTACTTTTGTAGCAGTAGGACAAACTAAATGCAGTTTCTCAAGAAATGTGGTCTTGCCAAGTGCTGTCCTCATTGTGGGAGGGGCTACACAAATAACTGCAACATCAGACAAACCATGACAAGCAACGCCTCTTTCTCACTGCTTGAGCGGGAAGAGGCTGCGTCAGCTTTGAGAAAACTTCAGTAGCAAGACTTGGCCGGAGCAAGGTGGAAATTCTGCATAGACAGAACTGAACCCTGGGTGTCTCAGGTGTGGTTGGTCTGACCTCTGAACTGGCCTGCTTTGGAAGGGGAGCTTAGAAAGAAAGAACACAGGGAGGAAAGGGATGTCTTTTACTCTCTTGTATGTGAGTATATATGTACTTTGACACAAAACACCCCTTCAATAACATACTAAAAATGTTATTTTTCCTTTGATATGAATTTTGAAAGCATGAATTTTGAAATCTTAGCACCCTTTTTGCAAAACTCTGGTCAGCCTAACATTATTAAGCAAAGAAAGGGCAAAATGCTTTATGAGGTGCATTAAGTACAACATAGCCAGGTGGTCAAAAGAAGTGATTGTCCTGCTACACTTTGTGCTGCTGCAGCCTCACCTATATTGCATGACATTCTGGGCTCCACAATATAAAAGGGATGTTGAGGTCCTTGAAAGCATCCAGAGGAGAGCAGCAAAGACGGTATATGGGCTGGAAGGCTTGTTGTGTGAGAGAGGCTGGGTTGTCCAGCCTGGAGGAGGCCAAGAGGTGACCTCACTTCTCTCTGTAGCTCCCTCAGGAGGGAGCAGAGAGAGGTGATGGGCTGTGCTCCTGGGAGCTAATGGCAGGGCGTAAACAGCACAGAGCTGCGCCAGAAGAGGCTCAGACTGAGCATTGCTAGGAACAGACTTCCTAGTGAGGTAGTTGATGCCCACACCTGTCAGTGTTCAAGAGGCCTCATTAATGTGCTTTAACATTTGGTTAGCCCTGAATCTTTGGAGATTCCTTCCAACTATTCTATTCTATTCTATTCTATTCTATTCTATTCTATTCTATTCTATTCTATTCTATTCTATCCTATTCTATCCTATTCTATCCTATTCACCAAAATGGGGAGTTAAGTTCACTAGGGATGTACCTAAGATCACCACTGCCATTATAAAGCTAAAAATCTAAAAAGAGGATGATTCTCCCTTGTGTGGTGAGTAGAACTGGTTGGATTTACATGTCAAATGCTTTCAGACCAATTTTTTCCTCCGAGCATTTCCGGGCTATGGCTGCTCTTCAGGACATTTGTCAAATTATGCCACTGAGGAGCTGCTCGGAGGTTACAGATTGTTCCCGGACTATAGTAAAATGTGACCAATTATCAAGGTCTACTATAGATCCTAAGTGCCTTTTCTCAGTGCCTTTGTTGGCCTTTTCCCTGTCCCTTCCCGCTATTCCCTGTTGCTTATTCCTTCTTTGTGTTTTTCTTCCAGCTCTGCAAATACAACATGTTGAAGTACTACTTGTTGAACTGTATGAGGGGAACAGGTTTCACAATAGTTGTACAAGGAGATTCTCACTGCAACTCCACAGCTGAGAGAGCAATGGGAGAGTAGGAGTGCATAGCTGGGAACGCTGATGGAGAAAGTGGAAATGTCCTTATACAGTCACTGTCTGGAAGAGAGTACCATGTAGCACTGTACTGCAGCACATCTAGGTTCGTTGAGTGGAGCTTGGACTGAGAGACAGTGGTGATGGTCATCCTCCAGTACTGCACTGGTTGCACACCAGACCATGTCTGCATTCCCTTTGCTCTGAAACCACAGAATTTAACACACATGATTTTTGAAGCAAAGAAGGAGAAGTAGTAGAGAGTGTTTTAGGAACATCTCTGTTTGCATTGAGATAGCCTTGTCTGACTGAGCCTGTGGGAAGGGAGGTCATTCCTTCCCTGAGAGTTTGTGTGGGCAAAGGGTGGTTTGTACTTTGTACACATACAAACATATGCACACACATACATGCATGTGCATGCTCATTTGCACATACCAGTTGTGATCAGTTCCAACAACTATCCACAACTGAATCATTGCTGCAGCAAACTGGAAGCTGAGTTGTACGTTGCTATGGATATAATTGCTTGCCTAGAGGACTAGGTCAAGATTTCCAAAATAATTACTGATGCTGGGTGCTCAGACCAGATGAGTTTATCATGGTGAACCTGATTTTCTGAAATGGTGTGCTTCTGAAAATGAGGCATTTCAAAGACATCTTAGCCTCGACTATGAAATATTTGAAGCCATCTTTCCACATCCTACTGTTTGTTTTCTTAGTAGTAAAAATTGAGAAATGTGGAAGAATATAAAAGCAGCACTACACTGCAAACACGTATCAAATGTAATTGTTTATTAAGGAGTGTTTATTAATGTTACTTTAAATTGTAAGGCTGATTGAAGAAGTCACTTACCTTTAAGAATGTGCTTTAGTGTATGTTTAAGAGCTTTCCTGAATAGAGATGTTCTTCTGAATTGATTCAGTAACAAAGGAACCAGATTAGAAATAAATGTAAACACCAAGGATGTCATCAGACCTTAGTAAGTTAAATATATTGGAAGCACTAAAGGAACGGTAGAAGAAAACATAGGATAAAGTATTTTGGAAGATTTTTTCCTTTTCTTTCTCTGTAAATCAATTATTTTATAGCTGCTCTAGATCTCTTCATTTTAGTAGATGTGCTATGAATATGTCTGTTTATAGCCATAAATATATACAGATACATATGATGTCTAAATATGATACATGGAAATAAATAAGTATGTAGCACGCAAGCACAATGCTGTGACCTGAAAAAGGGGGAGCTGGCAGGAGAATCTGGTTGCATAATAGTACTTCCAAGAGTGTGCTTGACCAAGTTTTCCAGGTCTCCCTATCAAAAAAGGGAAAAATCACAGGCTACACAATTTCTCCCAGTGCTATTCCATGAGAAGTTTTAAAGTGGACTGCATAGTGATAAGCATTAAATACAAATTTAATTTAAATAGACTATAACTAAATCGGGAGTGTTCTTCACACTGAATATCCAGATTTTCTCATTATGCACATTCCAATTCCCAAAGCCCTTCTTAGAAGTTCGTTAGCAGCTTCGTTCCCGACAGAGCTCTTAAACTCTGTCTCTGTTCCATACAGAATTTAGAAAATATGCAGTTTTGGATAATTGCCCATACATTAGATTGTCCTGATTAAGCAGTCCCTACCATACCTACTTTGTTATAAACAGTTGCATCAGAAAAGTAAGAGAGCAGCAGATAGAGTCACATTAATTGGATACTGAAAAAGTAACATTTGTAACGGTGCTCATCCACCCTGCCAGTGACTGACCTGCATAAGTACCTGCTCCACTTTCTTTTTAATCACTTCCAGTGACAGAGCTTCTGTAATAACCAGTACTGCTAGGGCCACAGCTTTCATACGCTGGGAAATGAGAAACCTTAAGTGGAACTTGAATAAGATGTATTTGTGCTTCCCACACTGTGGCACTGGAGACACAGCTGAATGGCTCTGTGACCTGCATACATGTGTTTATCCACTCCTGCCAGGGTAGGCAGATCTCAAATGCTATAGGTTGGTAGCCTGGACTAGGTACTACTACTGAAATGAGGCCTTACCTGCAGGTTACTATTCCTGGAGTTCTCCACAGTGAGATGCCATTAGATGGGAGATTATAAATTTAGATGCCAGTTGTCCGGCAATAGCTTTGCCTGAGGCTGCTGACTTGGTTCTACAGACCTTGCAGGAAGGATATTCAGTCCTACCGTGTCATATTCGGAGGAGGAAAAGAGGGTATATATATTTCTTAAAACTGCTTTTTATTGTTTCAGCTGCTGGGCATCCCTGAGATGTCATATTGAAATGATAAATTAGAATTCTGTCCACAAAGCTGTGATTTTCCATAGATGATGAACTCTTCTAAATGCCTTTTAGAAACTTCAAAGTGAAGCCAGAATACAGAAGATTTTTAAATAAAGAATGTCAAGTCACTTTTCATTGTTCAACTTAAGGTTTTACTGTGTATTTTCAGGGTTTTATTTTTCTGAAGCTGCTTGTTGGGGAGAGCTCAGACAATTTGGGGCCCTGTAAGAACCTCTTTTTCATCAGACTTTCTCTCACTGTTGGGCAAATGTAAGAAATTCAGTAGTAACTGCTTTACTGTCTCTCCAGATGCCTGTTGGTTTTTTTGTTTTGGTTGGTTGGTTGGATTTTTGTGTGTTTTTCCAGAACCTCCAGAAAACATGAATCGATAGTATGATGTCCACCAACTTCTCCCACTTTCGAAACGTGCCAGCTCTCCTAGCAATAGAAGGGCACAGAAATGCTTTGTGCAACTCAGGCACTTCAGCTCAACATCTCACAAAGCAGCAGAGGAGGGTTCATTTAACACAACTTGGCTCCTTAGCTGAGCAGCGTTGACAGTTAAAATTCCACCGTCATTCTCAGCCAAAAAAGCAGTAGTTGCTTGTAGGACAATTTCTAAAATGAAGGAAAAGATAGAGATGAAAGCTCTGAAACGTAACCAGGAAACATCAGATTTTGTACAGGGAGCATATGCAAATCTGTTGAGCATTGTATTGATTTGCGTTGCATTAATGTGCATATATGTAACACAGTACTTGAATGTTTCTGTATAATTCTAGCAAATTCAAAGCCAGATTTCTCCTGCTCATTCTGCGGGGATTATTTCAGATTTTAACAGGATCATCCAACTTTCACTTGTATTTGTTCTGGTTTATCTCTGATGCTTGCCATTCCTTCACAGGAGTTGTTTCTACATTTTCCTGTCTGGATTGAGCTACTGCTCTCCTTCTTTACTGATTTTTCTCAATTTCAGGTCTTTCACTTTTTCTCACTTCTCTCATGTACATAGGAAGAAAGCAAGATTTGTCTTCCTGTTCCATAGAAGCCTTTCATAACCCCTCCATAAGGACAGGCTTTGGGTTGAAATCACAGTCTCAGTGCTCAAGGTTTGTTCCCGTCTCCTTTGCCCTTCAGCTTTCTTTATATGAATCAAGGAAAATATGTTGTGGTCCAGAATCCAATCTACGTATGGACAGACACAGATTTCTCTAACATGCTCAGTGGGCATTTCAGTTTTCAGCATAAAATAGTTATTTGAAGGCATTCATTATTCACCTGAAACCTGATTGTGGATCTTACTTGTTGGACAGAATTGTTTTTACTCTTAGATTGTATGAGGTGCTTGAGTAAATTCAATGGAAACACGTGCAAGTGGAAATATAAAAATGTAGTGATTTTTGTGTTTGCCTATAAAATGTTAACGTTTGCTGGAAATAAATTTGCTTGCACAAATGTCTTAAGCTCAACATGAAAGGATGACCATACACAATTGAAGAAAATGTGTTATAAATTAAAAGAAAACAACAACCCAAAACATTATAATGCAATATTCACTGTTCTGTTCCTCTTCATCTCATTTCTGTGCTTCCCTGTATTGCAGTGTGAACTTCTGAAGCTGAGGAATTATTTCTCTTCATTTAATTTTCTACTGCATCTCAATCCTCCTTTCTACTCAGGACCAGTCACATTCTTCCAAATAAATAATCAGCTTCTATATTCCTATAATGTTCCAGGCACTTTTGCTGTTTCCACTCAGATCGGCTTGGGTAGCCTTTCTTCTTTGCTCCCTCAGAACCACTGGTGGGCCTTCACATGGCAGGCTCGTCTATTGCATCCAGATACACAGCCGCGTTTGTAGACTAAGATGGCAAAAACAGTGAAGCGTATTCAGTTCTAACCAATTGCTTTCCTGCGTTCATGATTTCCTCAAACTTTTGCATCATTACATGACATTTTTCCAGTGCTTGCTTTGTCTCAAAAATTGAGGGAAAATAAAAATATTTTTATGTAAATACTAGGTTATGTGTTGTTGAAGATTAGTTATGAGGTAACATGCCTGTATGAACTAATGATTATCTGAAAAAAGATTAATATTAATATAGTTGATATCGGGTGTATAATTTATTTATACATTTTTTGGATTTCTGTGTGTCTGTGTGTGAATGACCATACAAACAAAACCCAATACATCTGAGCTGAAATGTGCATTTAATCGTGAATGTCCAGCAGCTGAGTTCTTTGATTGCATGTGGTCAGTGAAACATAAAAATAGCCAAAAAATTCTTCTCTCAGCTCATAAAATCTGACAGAGGAATAAAAATAAAGTCTTTGCATTTTCCTTATCTCCATGTTTAAAATCAGAAAAAAAGAAAAAAGAAAAAAGCTTTTGAATCCCTTGGTACAGAGTATATTAAGTGAGAATTTCTTTCCAGCGATGTTAAACAAGAAATAACAGTCAGATTTTCTGTTCCTGCAACCTTCCCATAGTTTTCACATTTATAAGCTTATATTAATATGCAAGTTATGCATTACGAGTGGAGGAAAACTTCAGAGAAGAACAGAGGGTCATTTGTGTAGTAGTGGATTTAGGATTTTTGAACAACTTTTCAGGTACAAAAACAATGCTGATTCATTGAAATCAAATAGTGAAAGGGTGCATTTTGGTAAGTTGTCCAACTTGAAATTACTTCAAAAGAATGGATTAAAATACTTTGTTTTGAAAAATTTGTTTTATTTGAACTTATTTCTTTCCCCTTCCCTTTTCCTGTTTCTTCTTTGACTTGTTTCTCTCTCTCTCATATTCTTGCTCTTGGTCCTTTGCTCCTTCTCTCATTCACTCTTTCAAAACCTTTTATTTTAGAATGCTCATAGATCTAGAACTTTTTAAGATTTCAACATGTTAGAAAAAAAGGATCAGAACAATCTTTAGTAAAGGAATTCAGTTACTCCCACTGAAAGTCAGTGTTCCCCACCTCCACTAGTCTTATGAGAAGACTGCACATGAATTTACCTCCCTTTATGCTTAGATTACATCATTTATTTCCAAGATAGAGTTTGTACTTCCACACTTAGCACAATTAGTTCTTCGCCTAACCTGATGTTCCTTCTTCTTTGACATTTCCAAACAGCCATCACACCTCCCCTCTTTGACTTCATTTTGCTGAGCCAACACATCAACTTCTGATCGCCTCACAGGCAGGAGGTTCTTTCTCTCTGCTGTCTTGGCAGCCCTTTTCTTGACTATGACTGTACATTATATTCCCAACGAAGCCTCGCCTGCTCCTATGATTATAGCATTAAATAATTTCCCATAAGTGCATCTCATCGGCTTTTCTTTTTTTTTCCCCCAGATGTATCACATACAGATATTACGCAATCAAATCAAATGCCAAAATATTTTCCTCCTACTGCCCCCAGCCACTGCAGTCCTAACTTTTAACATGAAATGATCTCTTTAATACCAGTGTGTTCTTCCACATCCTGATATGGCATTCCTTTCTGTTCTTTCTATTCCCAGTCCTTAAAGTCATTCTATTCTTTCTTACACTAAATTCCAAAAGTCCTAAACTTTCACAGATCAGGAAAAACAGGACCATTTCTGCTATTGTTGAGCATTTCTCCTCTTAGTACAGAATTAATTCTCTATTTTGCACTTACATAGTACTGGGCTGTGTGTAATTGGCTGCACTATGTGAATGTTGGTACCCATGACCTGTGCATTTTGTTTGACACGTCTGAACTTCTAGCTCAAGTGTCTGCTGCTGCATGCCGCTGGTCATGGGGCTCTGAGCACACGTGCTCCCACCCACTGCACAGATGTGGTCCCTTCATGCAGGGAAGGAAGGAACTCCTTTCCAAACATGTATTGCATCCTTTGCACTTCACGTCTTCATCCCGTGTGTTTAAACCTTGCTCTTGGTCTTAAGTGCGCAATGTCTCGCTAAAACGTCAAGCATACTAAAGCCAAGTCTGTGAACATGTAAATGAGAAGATTTGTCTGAATAGGCACACACATTGTTTCAGTTTTATACTGATCGTGATAAAATGAACACTTTCTTCTTATTACTTGATAGGTTAGAAAGTCAGGATTTGTGTTTCTTAAACACTTGTGACCTGAAACCTACACCTGCTTTCATTAGTTTGACTAAGGTAGGTAATCTGACATTTTAACTGACTGAAATTGAGCCAAAGAAATGCAAAGAAGGAAAAGCTTCTGACTTTTTTTTTTCCTTCTGGGTTTCTGGCACTCTTTTTAAGCAAGTGGTTTATTCTAATTGGTCTTTAGAATCCCGTACAGAGCAGAGTTGAGCAACTACAAAAATCTTTAAAATAGGTCAACATCTTACTAATTATGGCTTTAATTAGCAACAAACCCTTTTTATTATAATTTTTTTAAATTTTAGTCTGTTTAATGGGATTCAGAGATATCCCAATTTTGCTAATTTGAAGGAAGCTGTGCCCTTGATTCTTAATGGACTTAACCCAGTCTGTCAGATTGGGTATATGGTAAAAAAAAAAAAATTAAAGAATGTACTTCTAGTTTTCCTGTCAAAGAGGCTCTTCTCATTTTATCCATGAATATCAAAAGAGTGAATGTGTATCATCTGAAGGAGGAACAAATAACAAAAAAAAATTTAGTTGGATTTGAAAAATAATAGCGTAAATGTAGGATGTTTTTGCCATGACCTGTGTGCTCATTGAGAAAATGTTCTCTCGTTTGATTGCCTCATACTCAGGATGTCCAGCAACAAATCAAAACGTAAATGTTTAGATGGCTAAAATATGTTAAATACCTCTAACAGATATAGTTAGTAAGAGCTGGAGGCTGTATGGGGGAGTTTTGTGTTTGGGACAGACCAAAGAGTTCTTTTACATGTCATAAAACGGCATATAACAGCCGTGTGCTATAACCCTCCTAGTAGGGAAGATCCATGTTTGTGAGGTTATTCCCTGTTACAGGCACTGTAAGGATATCGTCAGAGAACTCCATGGTTATCTGTTAGAACTGCTAAGAAACAAATGCTGTTGCCTTGCTCGCTAACCCCGTTGCCAGCTGCATTCATTAAGGTCGATTTAAATGTGCACTAGCTAGTTACTGTCAACAGAACATTTCATCTCGTATTTTCCTGCACAGAACACTCACATAAAAAATGTTATTGACTCAAATAACTACCTTAGATTAGATTTTAACTGCTTTTGCATAGGTATTAAGTATGTGCTGAAGTTAAAATTGTTCAACATTCAGCTGTACTTCCACCGCCTAATGAACAGAATTACTGGAATACAGTGAATTATGAGCTAACCTAAGCTTGGAAAGTACAGGGAGTTAAGCTGGTTATTTCCGGTGTTAAAGGTAAATCAAATTGTCTCTAAGTTATATTTTCTCATAAAAAATTTTCAAATTTTTTTGAAATTTTTTTTTCAAATTTTGTATTTCTCTCATTTTGTGGTTGTGGGGCTTCTCTAGAGCGGTTATATTTTTTAGCACCACTTCAGGCAAGCAAATACTTAATATTAGGAAACACTGTACTCTATTCCCACCACACTATTTAGCAGTGCCTGATTAAAAGAAACTTAATCCACTTTAGAGTGCAAATTGCTATCTGCTATTATCTTACTCCTTGCTTATTGTGGTAATTTATCACCATCAATGGAGTTAAATAATATAAAAGCAATGAAAAGGGGGTTGTGCAGAGTGTGAACATGAATCTCATGCCATACCTTGCTCGCTGACTCGTACACTGTCCCACTGTGGCAGCTGCAGGCGTGCACCAGGCCTGGAGGTGCTGGACACAGTGCTTCTGATCTGCGTCTCTTGGGGCAGGCACTGCAGAAGGTGCTGCTCCTGGGTCGGGCTCTGCTGGGTGCAGGCGGTGGGGGAGCACTTGTTCCGCCGCAGGGTTTGCTTTGCTACCGCCTCCCTTACCTGGGCTCTGTGTTTGTAGGGCCACATGTTTTGTAGCTGCTGCCTTGAATATGGGAGGACAGGTGAAATGAAATGAAATGTTGACATTTAATCAGTCTGATTTGTAAGCTACATTAAAGGCTTCATTTTAACTTTTTGAAGAAAGCCTGTCTCCGCAGCCGGGCAATACCTTAACTTTGCCTCTTGCACCAGTAGGACCACAGGCCCCTGGTGAAAGTGATGCCCCAGAGCACCTCACCAGCCCTCATAGTCAGGCAGCAGCTCATTGCCCTCCATATTTTCATGTCACAGCTGGTATTCCACAGCTCTGAACTTACATGAGAGAGACAGTTTTGATTTCCAATGCGCAGGCATGAAAAGACTGCATGTTCTGCATTGCAAAACATCTAAGTTGCTCGAGCTCCAGTTCGGAAGGAGCGCGGCGCTGCGCTGCGTCGTGCCGGGATGTGCTGCGCTGCGTTGCGCTGCGGCGTGCGCCCGGCTCGGCCGGCAGGGGGCGCCGCAGCGCCGGGCGGCGGAGCATCGCGTCCCTCAGCCGCCGGCCTCCGCGGGGCCATGCTCCGCTCCCGCGGCCGCCGGGAAGCGTCGCTTCAGAAAGGAAAAAGGGGGAACATTAAAAGGGACGACGGCCTTAACGCTTCTTACCACAGAGGGGGCTCGCAGGCAGCACTCTCGCTGGGGGAAGCCATGACTGAGTCTCGGAAATGTGGCTGCTCTGAGGACGAGCTGCTGAGAGCGTGGTTTTTGCTCCTTTTTCTAAGCAGGAAGGACAGTGGTTAGAATTAAATGCAGGTTGCTTTCAGAAGCCGCTACCAGAACCTCAATATTCCTGTGGCCGCAACATGACGTCAGAGGGGGAAACACATGGCTCTGGATGGCTCTGTCCACAACCCAGAGTCAGACCTTACTTACATCCATTTCTGCTGTGCTACATCACCATCACCACCGCCGTTATTGCTGCCGCCGTTTGGAAGGCAACAATGTTCTGGATCTTTGGAAGGTTTACAGGAGAAGGCTCCATCTATTCCAAAGAAAGCTCAATTCCATTCCAAGCTTTAAGAAATATTTTAAAGTATACACTGAGAGATTGACAGTGGCAGCTTCATGTACATATTTATATTTCTTTTGCTATGGAACAGTACATTATTTATAACAAATCTTTAGCTTCTGTTTGCAAGATAAGAAACACAAGCGAGTTTCGGTGGGCACAATGCCTCGATGCAGGGCAGATCAGCTCAGGTTTGTAATCCTAGAATGAGTTTGGGCATTTCAGGTCACTCCGTACACATGGGGCTTTAAAGCCCTTCCCGCTCTCTACCTGTGCAAGGGTCCATCTCAGCTGCAGCTCCCTGCCGCTCACGCACAAGCAGGTGGAGATGGACTTTGCTCTGCTCCGTGCTCAGCCCCTCTGAGATCCTGCGAAACTGTGGGTCTTACAAAGGAAATATAAACAAGAAGTGATGATAAGTTCAGATATTATAATCTCAACCTGCATAAAGGCACATGAATGTGCATATCCGTGCACATGTAGAGGTATGGATACACACGGAGATCTCAAAGCAAACAATGAGGACCGCAGTGTGGCACGGCAGGAGCAGGCAGCACATCGGAGGAGACTCAACCCCAATTTGCTGAGCTGGATGCGAGGGGTAGAGTATCTCATGTTCCTCCTCTGCCAGCTGGACCACGCGAGGTCAATCAAAAGGTGACATAGAAGCAAGAGGCTGGGGAAAGGGCTGGGACTCTGTCCCTCATCCCCTTGCAGAGAAGGTGCCCATTCCGATTGGCACTCCANAAGGTGACATAGAAGCAAGAGGCTGGGGAAAGGGCTGGGACTCTGTCCCTCATCCCCTTGCAGAGAAGGTGCCCATTCCGATTGGCACTCCAATCTTTGGCAAAAAAAAAAAAAAATACCACTGCGATCACTGCTGAGCACAAGAAGAGAGAAGGCAAAGACCCCAGCCCCGGGCAGGTGGCACTGTGTCATAGTTGTTCCTGTCCTTACTGCTGTTACACAGTTGGTTTGTCCCATCTGGGCTCTGAGAGCCCCATGCTCCTTCGGGCAGCGCGGAACGAGGCTGCTGCAGCTGGAGCCCAAGCGGAGCTGGACGGAGACCCCGGCGGACCTGCGGCTATCTCAGACCGGGGCCAGAGGCGCTCCCGGGGGCCCCATCGGGCCAGAGGCACGGAGCACAGAGCCGAGCCGCTTCGCAGCCGTTGCTGTAGCCGTGCCGTGCCCGGGCCAGATCCCGGCTTTTCCCTCCGTGCCCGCCCCGCCAGGGCACACTCTCCCCGCGGGCCCGAGCAGCACCAGCACCACGGACAGCGCCAGGAGAGCCCTGCCCGGCCCGGCCCGGCCCGGCCCCGCCGGCCTTTGTTCGGACCCCGCGGAACAAAGGCGCCGCCGCCGCGGGGGCCGCGGCCTCTCCTCTCTCCGCTCATCGCAGCCGCGTTTCCACTCCGCAGCCGCGCATGCACTGCCCCCGCGCACCGCGCGGTGCTGCCGCTGCCGGCACCCCCCTGCCAACCCCGTCGGCGCCCTCCGCACCCGCGCTCCGCAGCGCACCGCTCCTCTCTCCCCTCCTTCCCTCTCCCCCCGCACACGGCGCTCCGCGGCCCCCGGGCCCTCATTCCTCGGCCTCGCCCTGACGGCGCCCGGAGGAGAGGAGGCGGCTCCCGGCGGGGCGATGCGCAAAGAACGATCCTCGCGATGGTAAGAGCAGAAAACGTGTTTATTTCCCATTGAGCGACTTTACATGGTTAAGCCCAGGAATGCGGGAGCTCGAGAGGCAGCTGCCGCGCAAAACACCGCTCTGCCGCGTTACCTCCGCGGGGCCCGTCCGGCCCCGACCTCCGCAGGTGGGTGCGCAGCGCCGAGCCCGGAGTCTCTTTGTGTTTTCCCATCTCCTTTGGGATTCGCAGCCCTTCGCTGTTGGTGTTCCGGGCGGCGTTACGCCGTCACGAGTTCCTTAACGCCGCCGGGAGGATCCGCTCTTGGCATTCACCGCGTGCCTTAATTGTATGACATTAAATCAAGGTCCGCTGTGAACACGGAGAGGCAGAACCCGGGAGCGCACACGCGCTTTCTCTTTCTCTGGAAACGGAACAGCGACTGAACGCCGCGGAAAAGAAAAGAAAAAAAAAAAGAAAAAAAAAGAAAAAAAAAAAGAAAAAAAAAGGCAGAAAAAGAGGGAAAAAAAAGGGGGGGGGAGGGGNGGAGGGGGGAGGAAAGAGGCGATTTCCCTCCCCCCCAGCACCGTCCTGGGTGCTGGATGCAATTCACCTCGAATTTCCTTACTGGCCCATCTGCTGTGCACAGTGCCCGGGAAGCTGTGAAGTATATACTCAATAGACTGAAAAAAAAAAAAAAAAAAAAAAAAAACAAAAAAACAAGGCGGGGGCCG
>WBMW01004155.1:105483-242158 GCA_013396635.1 Penelope pileata | reverse complement strand
TTTTTTTTTCCCTGAGTGGAGAACATGACTGAGGAATCTGAGTAGTTCAGACTTTGTTAGCAGTACAGGTATAGATGTACCTAAGAGAAAAAAAGAAATTTGTACCACTTTTTATTTAGCAAATGCATGGAGGCAGCAAATATTGAATCCCCTGTGGATTTCCTGAAAAAATTGAAATGGTTCTCTCAAGAAAAATTTAGTTCACCAGAAAGGTAAAACTGGCTTTATTTTTTTGCTGATAAAATTTTTTTGTGTATATGTCGTGAGGGTGGGCTTTTTTGTTTGTTTGCAGTCGTCGTGCAGGTTTTAGCCAGGGTGTATCACTAACCAGAATGAAGCCAAGGAAAAGCTGCTCCTTAAGCCCTATGAATTTTGTACTTTGTAGCATGTAAGCTGCGACCAGTGCACTACAGAACTCCTAACTGAAGGGTTTTGTTAGTGGAAACAAGGACACAGCATTATTTGGGAGGTAGCCTCAGTGGTGCTTTAGCACAGTTTGCCTTGCACACACAAGGCTGCAGTCCATGTTTTGTTCTCAGGAAATTTATTTTACTTAAGTGCTTATAGTAGAGTATTCTCTCTTTTCCCTTCAAATATTGTGTTACACAGATTTTGCAGAGCTTGACGTTCCGGCAATGGAGTAATCAAGTGTTACCTAAATTATTTAAAGCCTGGGATTAAAGGCCTTAGCGCTGAGTGCTGACAAGCTTTCAAATGTAGCCTGGGAAAAGTTTGTATCCTTTCCTGTGTGTGTGCACTTTGAAAATAATTTGGAAAAGTACAGTGAATTATTCTCAAAATGTATGCACAGAGAGAATGAATAATTCTTTTACAAGTTGCTCTCCAAAGGAACCAGTGACTATTAAAAATAGAGTAGCAATGTATACACAATAATATTGTGGCACCTGCAATGTTATTTTTTAGCAGATCCATTGCTTCCACCAGGGCTTGCTTGAAGGAGATCTTTTATTTTAGAACTCGGGTCTGGTTTGCAACCCCAAGCATACAGCAATTCGACAAAAATGACCATTCCAAATGTTGAGTTCCTGTATGCTTCAAGGCCTTATCCTTCATTTCTTGCTCTTCAGTACGCCCAGTGGCTTCATGCTTCTATGTACTGAAAATTAACGGTGATAATGTGTGATTGCATTAAAACTTTTGATAAAATGCGTAGAAAAGCAATTTCGATCAGCTAAATTTTATTTTCACCTGTATGTGGATTTGATGAGCTATGGTGAGCTATGAGCTATTCACAAGTGTTTTTCATAGATTTTTTTTTTTTTTTGGTGAATGGGTGAAATGTTATTAAACAGTTTTGGATCATTCATTTACTTTTTTAGATAACACACTGTTTCTGCTATATTATAATGTAAAAACAGATGTGAGACTGTTGTATTTTGAGGTTTTGTTGCATCACTACAATATTCTTTGGATGATATTCTTTAAAATTAATGTCTTTCATAGAAATTAGGATTTTTCCACTTTGTAAAAAAAGAAATAGCACCGGCAGTTACATTTTGCAAAGTTTTCACCACCAGAAGGTTGTTCTGTGCCATCAGAAGGTATGTATTAGACGTGTTACTATATAATGCCAGCTTCTCTTTCCATTCCTACTAATGGCTGACTGTGTGAATAGCTCCCATTTAAATCAGTGGGACTATTCATGGCTGAGATACTGCTCTACATGACAACGAGGAGGACAAAATTTAGCCACAGAACTGAATGGGACTATTGGAAGAAGGAGATAGCACTTGGAGTGGAGAAAGGTGCACACATCTCCCTTCAATGTGATGTCCCATCTTTGCATAGTGCTGAAAAAACAGTGGCATTTCTGCACATGCAGGATTGTAGCTTTAGCCCAGAGAGGCAATCACAGGTCACTGAGAATGTCAGGCGTGTGAGGCTGTCAGTGGTGGGAAGTGGAGAGTATCGATTACAGGTGGCAGCGTGGGTTAAGGTGGTGAGGACCAGGAGGGAGAGGACCCCAGCACTTTGTTGATGGAAGATTTGTGCCAGGCTGAAGGGCTGTTGTAAAGCTGGGGATGGCTTGAGGAGGCAGAAGGAGCTTGAGGTTACTGCTGTAAAAAAAAGCAGGTGTTCTTCCTGCGCGTTTGCATAACGCTTATTGTTTTAAAATAGCTTCAATTCTGTGATTCTGTGATTCATATTTATTTGTATTGACATTTTAAGGTAGAAAGATTTCTAAAATATTGCCTTGACTGTACAGTGCATCCTGGGTTAAAAATGACTTACTGTACTGTAACAGTTTGTGATATCTATGGGAATTCTGATACTCTTGGCATAAATTATCTCTGAGCCAGTGAAGGCTGCTCTACTCCTGTGCACCCCACTTGGTAAAGGCTTTCCAGTCAACTTATTTCAGAGGAGGCTTGATTACCATTCCAAATGCATCGGGCAAGGTTTTATAAAATTAATTTCTGAAAATCTGTGAGGGAAAAGAATGCACAGCATTTTAGCCAGCTGCCTGACACGTACATGAGGACTTACGCCTTTACAGATGTTTACATATATGTATCACCATAGAGTGCTGAAAAAAGGACCTTGAATTCATGTATCTTGTGTTTGGAGTGTGCAGCTTGGACGTGTGAAAACTTCAGTGTGTTTTTTCTTTTAGTGAGGCTGGTGCTTGGTACTGAATACAAAGGTTATATTCATTCAGGAGAAAGTATACTATATTTAAATACAGGAATAAAGGATGTGTGTGTTTACTTCCTAAGGGGGAATATTTATTTGTCCACTCTAGATATGGTAATGTTACCATGACTGAAGGCATTTTTGTCAAAGGCAGATGTAGAGTAAGTAGTGAAAACTGTGATAGTTACGTTACATTTTATTGGATGTAGTTGCACAGTGAGAGCATGGAACAGGCAGAACTCTGCGGAATACAGCAAGACCTGATGTGCACAGGCTGAGTGTACATCCACTCTTATTCACATCACAACTCTTCTGCCCTGTTCTGCACAGCAGCACTGGACCTTCATGGAGATTTTGTCAAGAGTTCTACTAAAGGCATTTCTCTCACAGGCCTGTCACAAGCTGTCCCTTTAAGAGCAGGCTGAAGCCAGTTTACCTGCTGGAAGGCATCAGTTCCTTACAGACCTGAGTTTGGGACCTGCAATCTCAGCAGCTGATGAGCTGGGGGCCTGTTGGGAGGCAAGGCAGGGGATAAAGCACTGAATCTCTTGGTCTGTTTGAAAGCTAGTTTGAAAAATATTTTTTTTAAGATGGAATCTGAGTTATGAAGTGTTCACCAAAAATTAGTATTATCTACCTAAAGAATTTAAAACTAATGAGTCATTCTTTCCAAAGCTTTTTCTTTTCTTTTTTCTTTCTTTCTTTCTTTTTTTTTTTCCTGAATAATAATTGTTTTAGGGCTTATTTCACTGTTTTTGAGTGTGGAGTGCTATTTTTTTTTCAGTCTTTTCATCTGCAAAAGCTGGAAATTTACTTTAAAAACAAGATTTGAGCTTCCCTTGCAGATATCTTGATTGCAGCAGCTGGGGCTTTATGAAACACTGGCTCATGGAAGTGGGAGAGCCAGCAGCACTAAGAGGCTAAGGAGAGGGCCTGGAATTATTACAAAGCCTTATAACTGAGAGAGATCGATTCGCTATTCAAAAGCCTTTAAAAAGCCCTATAATTCAGTGTGTGGGGTGTTGTTTGTGTAGGGTGGTGAGCTGGATCACAGATCCTCACTAAAGGACTGAGGAGATCTGAGCAGAGGATGCTGGTGGGAGTGAAACTTGTGGCTGATGCAGCAGGAGTGGGGCTGTGCGTCAATGGGTGAGCTGGGGAGGAGAGTGAGGATGGAGGCAGCAACTCCTCATAGGGGCAGGAGCAGGGGTTGGGAGGGAAGCTCTTGCTTGTGCACCAGATGACTGATTACTTAAATGTAAAAAAATTGATAATTTATACAGCCACGTTCAGCTTGCTGTAGGCAAGAACTGCTCCAATCTAGCTGCAAAAGGTTGAATCATACATGGTTGAAATTGCTCAACTACGTCTTTCAAGACAAAACTGTTCTGTGACTCTAGATGTCATTGTTTGGGGAAAAAGGTACCGGTAGGTGGCGTGCAAAAATATTCAGCAGTGTTCATAGGTTTTCTTGGACAAATGCAAGTTCTTTTTACTGCAACTGGCTTTCAGTGTGGAGACATTTAAGTAGTGAGTCTAATAAGGAGGTCCCTGGTAAGCAGGCAGGATGTGTATGCAAGGGGAAAAACCAGTGAGATTAATTTAATCCATTCTTCGTCTGTTTTCACAAGCAGCTTTTCAATTGCCTTTGCTTCTTTTTTAACGTAGCCAAAGCATGCACTCTCCAGCAAGGGTCACTTCCTCCCTCAGCTTTACACTGCAGTCTTCTTTTCTGTGATGCTGCCCAACATACATGGCTAGACTATTATTCTGTCTTGAGGAGGAGGAAAACACTGAAAAAAGTGAAGACTGTTTCTTTGAACTTTATTAAAATTTACAAATAAAAATAATCTGCAGGAAAGATCAAGCACTGAATATCTCAGGTGAAAATATCAATGCTTTGGAAAGTTATGGATTCATGGAACAGGGTCTGTTTGATGTTCTTAATTTTAGTGAGTGTTAATATTACATGTCAAACTGTTTAGTCTTGTGTAATCTTTTGCAGAACTGGAAATATTCACTATTATTATTATTATTATATTTGATGTGTGTGTATGAAGTATCAGCAATAATTAATTTCCTTTATGATGCTATTTTTTTTTTATAGCTACCTGTTGACATTGCCAGCTTGCAGAGCTAAAAGTGGTATAATGTGACTTTGCTGCCATCAGCTCTTACTCTAACACAAAAAGGTGCTGAAATCATTGGTAGTTATACATGGTCATGGATGTGGTTGTGTACGTGGATGTGTACATGAAAGTATTGTGTTTGATAGGTATCTTTGATGGTATTGGTGATGTTTTGCCTCCTGCTCAGTAGATTTTCAGGAATGGTTTGGAGATTGCAGGTGCTCCTCACCTGCTCCACAGAAAGATATTTTATGGTGTTATTTAACTGAGTATGGAATGGTTGTTAGATGACCTACAAGAAAAACTGAAGTTTGCTAGTAAATTGACATATATTTAAAAGACAAAATTTGGGAGTGACTGTGTAAGTGTGCATAAGTCACTGCTATCTACCAGCTTTGTTCAGGCATTTACCGTGAATAATAAGTATTTTCAAAGGCCCACTCTTAAAAACACTCTGGCAAGTATTTTCTTCCCTTTCTGCTCTTATCATGATTCACAGAAATGGTGTGAAGGTATATCAGAATTTACAGAGGTGAGGTTTCTGAACAAAGATGTGATATAAGTGTGTCTATGCAGATAATTGAGAGAGAAAGTACCAGTAAACAAAGCTTAGGAATATACAGAGCTGCTTGTAGGCTTACTGGATCTAACACAAATTGCTGCTCATGGAGATTCAGACTGGAAAATACTAGACTCTGGATCATTGCTAGCTTCTAGCCTGGTACATTGTGGAACCGGGAGTTTCAATACACTGGAGTGCTTTGCTTTTGTGTGGGTGAAATAGGCAGAATTTTCACCTTCTATAGGAGAATAGGAGGCATGGAGCTTTGTAGTTATAGTAGATTTGTCAATTAAGAAAAATATTTTAGAAAGCTTTGTTAGTATTTAAGGCTGATGATTTCCCTTTGTCAGTTCTATTTGTTATTTGCACAGAAAAAATATTTATATTCTAAATATAAATGGAACTATCCTCTGTAGACTTTTTTCTTGCTAGGTTTATCAGTTCTATGTGTTGCTTGCCTTTTTACTATGTTCTGTTTAAATTAGAGCTCCTTTGCAGCAGTCCACATAACTTGCTTGTTTCTTGAGATAGTACAGCCAATTCAAACCCAAACCAATAAAACCTTTTAGTCATGCCATTCCTCCTTGATTTCTCACTTTTATATGTGTTGTGGTAGATGAAATTAAAGTTTGAAGATGAAGCATATCCATAATGCACTTAATCAATTGATATTGTATTTCAATACATGGAAAAGATTTTCTTGACAATTGAGTATTCTATTTCTAGTGGCAGAGTATGGCATCATTGTGCTATGATGAAATGTAAATGGAAAGTGCTGAATTCTACTGTTGTATACTTTACCCCGCTTTTAAAACAAAGTATGTAAGTATCCGTTTTAGATGAATGGTTAAATGACAAGGTTTTAATTTTTTTATTTGGCATGGATTTTAGTAGTAGTAGTATGTGATCTAAGTTTTCTGGTGTAAAGCTTCAGTCTGGTGCTTCTCTCAATCTATTATTTTTGTTGGAATTTTTCTGGGGGGAGGTATTTAAATACTTTTGACAGAAAAAAGCATTTGCTTTTCAGAATATGAACTTTTTGTGGGACAAGTTAATTTTAATGGTTTCATTTTATTCAAATAGAAATTTAATGTTTTTAACTGGAACGCAGCTTTGTGAATTGATGGATCCTGCCACTCACAGGAACAAATAAATGGTGTTTTAGAAATTAGTGCTTTGTAGGGTAAACTTCATATTGGTTTTATGCTTGTTATAGGTCAACATTTTATTGTAGGTAGTAAAAATTATTTCTTCTGTGTTCCATTGAGAGAGAAAATGTGATCTATTGCGTGTGCATTAATATCTTTCCTGGTTGTCTTGAAACATTTATTTGGAAGGCACTGGGTAACAGTCATGATGGTACATACAAAGGAAGATACTCAGTGCTATTAAGAAGTGTCTTTAAATTTAATTTAATTTAATTTAAGTTTGATTGATTACAATTTGAAATAAAATGATTCTTGGTAATATTCGGTGTAGTAAATGCTCTCCAAATTTTATAGTCATTTTAAAGGCAGCCAGTCAGCTATTTGTGCCAAATAACCTAAAAATGTTTAGATCTGAGTAAACAGGTCTATGTATATGCTTTACAGCAGAGTGGGTTGCTACGAGTAGGCCAGGGACCATTGCTCAGGACAGCAGTGTGAATCCCCAGAGGCCAGTTCAGCCAAGCCAGCAACAGCAGATGATGCAGGGTTAGAAAATTAATTCTATGATTTTAAGGACTTTGTAAATATAACGATATCAGTTCCTTTGTCTCTAGGACACCAGCTTTATTTTATCAATCCCAGAGAACTATTCAGCTCAAAATATACTTTTCAGAGTTCATGTCCCTGTTGTGCTTCCTCTGTCCTTAGGGTTGATAGTCTGACTTTGGATGAGAGCATCAAATTGAGAGGGTGGATGGCCATTTCTTAGCAATTTCTATGAATGGTTGGGATGAGTTTTAAATTTTCCTTTCAGATTAGTTTTTTTTTTTAAATGCCCCAAATACCACTGCTATATTTAAGAACTCCCAGTACGAAAATCTCTAAAAATTTAAGAAAAATGTGGGCCTTTGCCTATATTCTTGCTATAAATTCCCAACATTACTCCCTTTGCTGAGAAGTAGGGTCTTCATTCTTCAACACCCCTCTCTGGGCTAATATCCTTGACGATATTGTGTTTCTAATTTCATTTTTTTCCTTGTTCTTGCATTACTGTCTGGAAGATCAGTGTCACATTGATTTTACCTACACAAACTATTTCTTACAAATTGTTCTCTATCCTCCCACTCTTCATCTTCTATAATTTTTTAGAATCTTACAAATACAAAGGTTAATTAACTAATAGTCAGATGCTGGTTTGACGTGGATAAGTAGATATTCTCTCTGCTTTAGTCTATGAAGAATGAGGGAGGAAGGTTGGAAGACCTGACTGTCAGGAAGAGATTTTGGTTCAGAGGTTTAGTTTGGAGGTTCACCGCAGAGGTGAGCTGAATTTTTTTTCCTCCTTGATCCATGTATGTAGTCTGGAAAGAAGAAAGCTTGATAGAGACAGGGGTTGTATGGTCTACTCCTTCAATAATGTGAAGAAATGAAGCATGCTAAAAGCCCCTCTTTCCCCAGACTTTGGCATCTGGAGTGCCAGGGGTGCCAGAGAAGGTCAGGTTGCAGGGCAGAAACAGGACTCTGCATGAGCTATCACAGAGCAGTGCAACTTCCTCAAGGGTTTCATCTTTGACCTCAAGTGTGATATATATATGTATATACATATACAGACACAATTGGGAGGGTTGAGAGGGGCTTTGGAAAGGGAAGACCAAGCCTTGTTACAGAGAGAGGAGAGTCTGCTGCTGATGTTGCGTGTGTGAGGTCTGCCAAGCACAGACGAGCATCCTGCCAGCAGTGGTGGGCGAGGTAACTGTTTCTCACATTGTTTTGAAGGGTTTAAGTACTCTTGCTAAAATGACTTGCATAGAAGTTGCATGCTGAGTGTTTAAGGCTGGAAAGCTGGGTCTAATCTCAGTGTTACTGTCTGCAGTACTACTATTACAGTCCATCTGATCCAATTAGGTGACATTTAGCTGGAATTAACATTGGTTAGCCAGGTGATTGCTCCTACGATGTGCAAAGGGAAGGGGCTACAATCATTTTGTCTAACAGCTGTATCTAGTAGAGGAGTTATGTCTAACTTAAGATGTAGATTTGCTAGAACAGGCTTTGCTTCTCTTTTGAGATGATTTATTCTTCAACAAATTCAATAATAATACTGGAAACAAGCTTGAAAACCTTACTTCAAGTGATAATATTTACCTAGTTGTTTGTTGTTCAAGATACATTATGTGCTGTGTATATGGCCAATGATCAAGAATAGTCCTTTTATTTTTTTCCAAGTCTCCTTTCTTCTTCTTCTCTATTTTTTTTTTTTTTTTGGAGATGTTTATAATTATTATTTTTTTGTATTCAGCCTGAATTTATTAAAATTGAAGTTAGGAGTAACTGTAAGTAATGGTGAATAGATAGACCACTACACAGATAAATGTTAGAACAGGGACAGAGAAAGACAGTGCTTTCTTATGTGAGAACCTACTTTCCTTAAAAATGGCTGTGCAAATTAAAGGAATAGGTCTGATCTAACTAGGGTGGGACATTCTTAAATCCAAATCTGCCTTAGTTAAAAATCTTTGTCATTGCATTAATAGGTGCACTACTCTCAGAAGTAGGCTGTAAAATGTGTACAGGCTGTTAATATTTTTATGAGAAGAAACCATTGTAGACCACAAAGTCTGTGAGGTAGGCTTCTTCTCTAATTATCTTTTCCCTGAGGTACCCATTATGCCTCATGGTGGAATAAATTGTATTAATAATTTTATTCATTTAAATGGGAAATGGTTTCTCAAAAGGAGAAACTAAAAGAGACAGGATCAGAAGAGGAAATGAAGGCTCCACCTTGATTCTAACAAGGTTGATTTTTGAATGTCCTGCAGTTATGTATCCCCATATGATACCTTAGGTAAATGCACTTGCTTTATTTCATACATGAAGTCATACCGACTTTAAATGGGAACTAATTTTATGAATAGTCCCTACAGTATTTTTTAAACATCTAGTTTATTTTAAGGTAAGATTTGATTATAATTTGTGTTACATTTCTTAGATCAATATGCTGAGTACTATTCTGTTGCATGGTGAATGCTAATTACTGCATTCTGCAATAATAATATTTGTAACTTCGTTGTAGTCGTACTAAATCAAAAAGAGGATATTGTTGACCCAGATATGGTAACTTGGTACTCTTTAAGACAATATAAAAATTGTCAAGGCTCCATAGTTTCCAGTGGTGGGTGACTGAATGAAACCAAGCAGTGGAAACTCCTACCTCAAAGACTGCCTTATAATAACTGTGGGTAGAAGGTGAGGTTTAGAGTGACAAACACTGAATTAGTAAATACAGTGTCGTTGAATAAAGCAAGTTGAGATGGATCCTAGCTTCTAAGCAATTGGATTGTATTCACTGCAGTCAATTAATACATCCCCAATGAGCAATGTGTGTGGGACAGTGGTGCCAGATGGTTATTGTAACAGCCTCTCATGTAGCTTGTTACTGTATGAGGTGATTACTGACTGACCAAATTAAATCACCTTGCACCTGCATTGCTGTGGAAATAGTGGTGGTTGGCAGGTGTGGCTACTGGCAGAAATAGCCTCTTGCAGGAATGGTTAACTGCAGGCTTGAAGAAAATTTTCCAACTTCTGTCAGATACTGAGAAACACCATGGGAAAGTGAGCAGTGTTTGAACATAGAAAAAAACGTGATACTGAATGAAAAGTGTTTCTGGAAATGGCTACACTATGAGACAGCAGCTTTTGTGAGCTGGCCCAGGGCAGTTGTAAGAGCCTAAAATCTGCCCAGCAATGCAGGGATGAAAATCTCTTAGGAAGCAGCATCCCCTTTTTCTCCCCATCAGGGGCAGGAAATATGAACTGAGCTCAGCATGCCTGCAAATGACCTCTGCATTGGAGGAGGTGCCGAGGATCAAACAGCATTCACTGCAGTTCCCCTCTGTTATGCATGCTGACAAGGGATTATAAACAGAGCTGTTTTGTTATAAATCTTGTTCTTTTGTGCAGAAGACGTCGTTATGATCAGGCTTTGGAAATTCACATAACACAATGTAGAATTTTACTCTGAAATTGCTATATCCATCCTACAGGATGGAGCAAATCTTTTAGACAGTGAGAGTTTCAATAACCGTTGGGTGTCCATGTGTAGATGTATATGGAGATGAGCATCCATATGAGTCCACACATAGATTTTATGGATTAAATGACCTCTGTCATGTCACAGGATAAGCTCAGGAGATTAAGCCTCTTTCTGTGCAGGAATTTCATTCTAACATTGTCTTTCGAACATGGATACCACAGCCTAACATGAGTTCCAGCAACTATCTGGTTAACATCGTACACTGTAAACCAAGTACTAATGCTTTCACTGTTTCTTCTGCTGTTCCCCCTTCTTACAGACCCAGGGATCCTCTCAGTCACTGTTTCACATTGGGAGCTCAAATTGAGCGGCACCAGGACGTCCTCTTATGGCAATAGGGAGATTTTTTAAGTCATGACTTGAGAGTAAGTGGTGCGACATTGTCACTTTTTCTGAGAATCCTCTAAGGCAACAGTTCTGACAGCTGTATTTTTTTTTTCCTTTATAGCACAGTCCTAATGATGAGAATTCAGTTGACAATGTTTTTTTTTTTTTCTATTGGTTATTATTTTTAAATTTTTATTTTTTGAGATAGCATCCAGCTATTAAATGTATCCGAAAGTCTTAAACTGTGACCCCTGACTTCACAAGTTCACAAGGGCTCCATGTGTGTATTCACTCAAAGGTACCACAGAGCTTCCAACAAATGCACTGAATTTCAGCAATAATGTGGCATTTGAGTCCAGCTACAGTGGAGGAGCATAGGAACTTGGTTGCATGGTTCCCTAAAACACAGGAGGCAGACTCTGACCCACTCTCTGGTGAGATGGGGCAGGGCTTTAAAACAAAGGCTTGAGCTTAGTTCTGTTTTACATCTCATATTGAAATGCCAGTTGAGAAGCTGTGACCAGCGGGTGAGAAAAACTCTAATCCGGAGTTGAGGATGCTCATCTGAGGAGGGAGTTTCTGTTGCATTGAATGTTTAGTTATGTATGCTAAGTGGAACCACATTACTGAGGAGTAATGAATATTGATCTGCGCACAAATAATTGGCTCATCTTGCTCCATGGAGAACTAATCATCACCATCAGTGCAACATTACGGCATAAGCTGTTATAGATGGAAGGAGTGGGATGATATCATAAAGAGATTGTTCAGAGGCTGAAGCCCTTGGACTTTGAGATATTAGGTTGGACTCTTTGCATGATGGAATATGGAAAACATTTTGACTTATCAGAGATTGATGGTCTACCTCAGAGACAGGGCCCAATAAGTCTTTGAGATCTCTAAGTTCTGGATATATAGTTTATATAGCCCGTGGATGTACAAATGGATGCAGCTGAACTTGGCTTTCTCTCTTCTGTTCTCTGTAATGAAAATTGATGGAAAATCTGTAGAAAGAATTTACATTCCTGTCTAGTTGTGATCTTCTGTGAACTTATCTCAGAGAAACTGTCTTTGAGGAGAAAGGTTCCTCAAAGTGGTCTGCCCCTTAGCCATTTTCACTTACTCTCTTTTTGCATCATTTCGGTTGCATAAAACACAAAATTGTTCTTATTATCATACCCAAACAGTAGGTCCTGTAATACTTTGAGGCTTTTTATATGTACAAAGTGTTGGGCTGAGAGGCAGGAGGGATGGAGAGGGGACTGTAGAGGATAGCCATCTTGGGAGAAGGAGCAGTAAACTCTTCTGCGGGATGGAGAGAAAGAGAGATCTGAGGTGTAAAGAAAAGACTAAAAAGACTAGGAAAGTGATTGAAACAGGGTAAGTATTTAAGTTGTTAAAAAAAAATAAGAGTAGGAAACCAACTTCTAAAGAAGAGTAATCTAATTGGTTACGAAGCAGTAGGCAGGGTTTCATTAGCTCTATGATGGACATGATAGGTTCACCTTGGTTCATTCTTAAGGACAGAACCTGAGAGAACAGCACGGAACTGTGTCAGAGGAGAGTCAGGTTCAGTATAAGGGAAAGATTCTTCACCGGAGGGTGGTCAGGCACTGGAACAGGCTCTCCACGGCAGTGATCATGGCACCAAGCTGCAGGAGTTCCAGAAGCATTTGGACAATGCTCTCAGATACACAGTTTGATTTTTGGGTGGAGCTGTGTAGAGCCAGTAGTTGGACTCGATGATCCTTGTGGGCCCCTTCCAGCTCATGATATTCAATCGTTCTATAACATCATTTCTGTTAAGTAAGACAAAAGCAAAACCAACCCACTGAAATTTTTGTCGCTGCACTCCCTAAACTTCATCCCCATCTTCTTAGAGAGTAAATGAGAAGAGCATTCTGTTAATCCAAGGAGGGTCACAAAAGTGACTTGAGTAGGATGTGTGTCTGATTCCCCTTGAAGTCAGTGAAGTTTGGGTGTCTGACTTCCTTTGAGATGCTCAGCTCAAGTAACTTGTTCAAGGTCACACAAGAAGTTCAGCAGAGAACTGAGACTTAAATTCGGTGCCTCTGGCTGTTGCTTTTGTCTCCATGACCTTTTCTTCTCTGGGACACAGTAAAGTCTAGAGGCTGTTAACCTAAGGGCTCCATAGTTCAGGAAGCAAGGAGCAGCTGAGTAACAGTGTGCCCAGTTGACCTAAAAGGGTTATATAAATACTTAACAGATTTAAGATAAGGAATGTTGGTGTCTCCCTCTCTTTTTCTCTTTCTTACTTCTTTATTTGAGGCTTTGGCTGAAGACATCCCAGGCCTAGTATTTTGCTCTGTGGTTGGGCAGGTTGAGAAAATCCTTGGTGTATCTATGCCTGTACAAAGGCAGAGCAGCACTCTACCTGGAGGAATATGTTCAGTGAAGGAAAATAGTGTAGCTTTCTGTTTCATTTCACTTCCTTTTCTTTTGTACTTGAGCCTGTGACCCTGGAGTACACAACTATAGTAGAAAACTTCTGAGGGAAAAGATGGATGTTGAAGAAAAGGTGCATTAGGATGTGGCAAAGGCATAAAAAATGATGGTAAGAGATCGTCAACTTGGGGAGAAAAAACAGTCTAGCCTATGAAAGTTTATACCATACATTGCTGAAGTGTATCATCTGACAAGAGATGTCCCAGTGAAATGGAAACCAGAAATTTTTCTTGGCTCATGGCAGGGTATGCTAAGAGATCCTTAGAGTCCTTACACCAAGACAGAGGCAAGACCAAGGAAGATTATCTAAATGCACAGATGACAGGTACATAGTGCCTATCCTTTTGCTACCAAACTTCTTCATGTCCCTTTGAAAATCTTTATTTTTCTGAAAAACTGACATCCATGTTTGCAAGTCCCTATTTTGAATGGAGATCCTGGAGCCTCTTTTTTCTAACTTTGGAGAATGTCCTGCCTCTTTTTATCTTTTGATTAGAGAGTTTTGAAAGCATTTAATGATGTGTCTTTTAAAGCATACAAACAAGAAAGCAAACAAACAAAACTGGCAATTTCTCCTTTTTTATTTTTTCTTAAATATATAAAATGCTTTGTTTTGTTTTGCTTCTTAATAGCTGCCTACAGCAATTCACTAGATTAAGTTGAATTCATTTTCAAAGAAAATAATATGCAACCACTGTAAATTTGTGTGTTAGTTATGTTTTCTAGTGATGACTAGACTTGTGGAGTTCACTTTGTTCTGGGTGCATGGGGATCATGTCTCTGTGTGAAAGATATCAGACTGAGGAAGGATTTGTTTATCTTGGAGAGGGGACAAGGGAATGTGGGGTGAGAGGCAGATTAAAACTAGCTTTTGCTTTCTGACACTGAGGCCAATTTTCAATTTTACTGTTCCATTTTTTCTGAAGTCAGATCTGTCATCCAGGAATTAGTATCTCTCTCTTGGTATTTCTATATTGTCTTGGCTTAAAATTAAAATAAGGTTCAGCTGGAAATGTGACCTCAGCCACACCAACAAGGCTTAGCTAAGTCTAGTGGGCAGAGTTCAAGTTACTTCCAGGAACCCATCTCCAATGAGTATATAGATATCAAAATCTCACCTCAGCAATGTGGCTTAACCCAAATCTAGACAGACTAGAGGCTGTGTGTTTTGAGGTGATGTGAGTCTGGTCTCCTGGTCATACAAATAAGAAACATGCCCACGTATGCTCTGGTTCCTCTCTGACCACTTTGGGCTTTTTCTCTGTGGCATCTGTATGTAAAGGGCTGGTTTGGCTTGGCTAGGGGAGATGACCTCTCAGTGGGTTCAAACTGGTGTGACCAGTAGGCTTGCACAGCTGTGAGCCCTCCTGCTACATCTCATGTGATCACACACAACGTCCCATGTGCTCACGAAGGACTCTTCCAGGACTGTGCCCCTACTAGCCCCACCTCAAGAGAGCAAGGAGGCTTCAAAGGGACTAAATAACTGTGTGTGAGATTTGGTCTCATTCACCCTCTGAAGAAGTTGTAGGGTGAAGGGTCTGTGTATCTGGCAGCAGAGTTATTTGCATCATCCCTACTCGAGATTTTTTTTATATTGAAGGAGGAGTTTTGTTTTGTTAAAATCTCCGTTCAGTGTGACCAGGAGCAAATTTATCTTGTTAGCACTTATTTACAACTGACAATTCTCAATTAGCATTTGAGCCTAGATTCCCATTTCTATAAATCCCTAATGAGAGTATAAATTACTAATGAAAGAGCTAAATCTCAGGGCCAAAGTCTTACTTCATTAACACACTAATATAAATCTGAAGTGTTTCTGTTTGTATGAGCAGTTAATTCACAATAACACTGGTGTAACCAACGTAGGAATTAATCCTTGAGGCTTTTGTAGTGGGCAGTGCAAAGTGACGTTCTGTGTAATTTTTGAATTTATTTTTTATTATGGAAGATATCAAATGTTTCTGTAGTGATTTGTTTGACTTTAGACTATTTGATTCTTTTAAGTGCTGTCTTTTTTCTTCTCACAACTGCTGCTTGGGGAAGAAAGGCTTTTGTCACCTTTTGTTATGATCACTAAGGCTTTTATACGTGTTTTAACTGACATTTAACTGCTAAAAAGCACCTCATAGCAAAGAGCAACACTTGGAACTTAAATAATTTTAGAATGGGAGTAACTTATGTTTGATTTTTAAAAGTCTCTTGGTAATCTATGATAAAGTTAACAGGCTACTACTGGTAGCAAAGACCTAACAGTAAATTTACTGTACTATGTCCCTGGTTTAAATACTTTGTAAGAATTGTAATACTTGATTAGGGGAGGGTTATTTCACCTAATGTAATCACTAGAAGTGGATCCTTGTTCCAAAGGTCTTTTCAGAAGGATCTTTAGGAAAAATTTCTTAGGAAATCACCTAGGTAGTAATGTACATCTTATTGACCAGTGATGTTGTCTTTGACAACGGCAAAAAAAAATTCTATAGTCTTTCCTGACATCACAGCTTAAAAAATACATGAAAGGTACTGGACCCAGGCCTGCTGGGTGCTGATTGCTAAACTCTGTAATGCAGTAAGTCATGGACACCAATGTCCTTTCTCATCCTGAACACTCTGTAAAGTTGATGAGGGTTTAGCCCAAGTTAAAAACTACTTGACATGGACATACTGGAAACCATAGGCATATTGGAAAGAGTCCAGTGGAGGGCCAGCAAGATGCTGAAGGGACTGGAGCATGAGAAAGGCTGAGAGAGATGGGACTGTTCAGCCTGGAGGAGGCTCAGGGGGTTCTCATCAGTGTCTGTAAATACCTGAGAGGAGGGTGCAAAGGGGATGGATCCGGGCTTTGTTCACTGATGCCCAGTGCCAGAACAAGAGGCAAAGGGCACAAACTGGAATACAGGAGGCTCCCTGTGAACACCAGGAAGCACTTCTGTGCTGTGTAGGTAACAGAGCACTGGCACAAGCTGCCCAGAGAGGTTGTGGAGTCTCCTCCTTGGAGATCTTCAGAAGATGCCTGGGCGTGGTCCTGGGGTCCCTGCTATGGGTGAGCATATGGACCCAGATGGACCCAGAGGTGCCTTCCACCATTCAGTGATTCTGTGATATGATCCCACTTTATGTTCAACAGAGTTTGAAAAGCTGAATATTACAGGTAAGAGTTGTATTATAGTCCAAATATTAATAAAACAGACTAAAATTTCCTCTCTTAGGTTTGCAAAGTCTGTCTGTTAATGAACTCCTTTAGTTAAGATGCTCAGAGATTTTCTTGCAGAGAATATAAAGTAATTAATTAGAAGTCATATCTAATATTGTGTGGATGGCAAATTATTAAGCTAAAACTGTTATATTTATGAAGACAACTAGTACTATCACATTGAATGAATAACAATTTTACAATTTCTCCTAAGCTGGGAAAGTTAAAACATATTTGGTTAAGGACAAAAGACTACTAAATATTGAAATATTGGCATAATTACAGTAAAAGTTATTGTACAGCATTTTTATAGTGATTTGTAATATATGTTTATGTGAGTTTCTAGTGTTCTTAAAGCATTAGGATTCCGTTTTGTAGCATATTGTATATGGTATGTATAATCATACTGGATTATAAGAAATAGAAAAAGTGGAAAAAAATGTAATTACAAATAGATGTTTTGACTAATGTTGAAATGAATCTGGAGGAAGAATATACTCTTCTAGATCTTAGGATCTCTCTGTTAAGAAGCAAAAAGCTAGTGTATTAGCACAAAATGCAAATGTTTAACGTATAACATTAAGCTTTAGTATAGTAATCACAAGATAAGCAAGCTATTTTTCTTATTCTTGTGAAGGACTGAGCAAGTAAAAGCTAGTACAGGAAGTCATCCCTAGCAGAAAGTCCAGTCTGACACAGGTAAGTCTGGTCCTATAGTTTATATCTGCTGAAGCCACTGCTGTTGCCTGTTAGGTGTCCAGACTGCTGGTGTAAGGACTCTCCATGAAGTTACAACGTGATGCATTAGCTGTTCCTTGAACAGTGCAAAATATTTATTTCAAACCTCTCTGTGCCTGAAGATAAAGCATGGATTTGATGTTACAAACTTGGCAATGGAAGACTCAGAATTAGGCATTCTGAATTCTATGTGGTCTGCTTTATAAATGCTGTTTTCAGTATAAAAGCATAGTTGTCATCTTTCTAATATACCAATATGTAAACAGCAAAATGATGTGAAAAATGGAAGAACAAATATAAAACATTTTGTAACAGCTTACTTTATTTCTTGTAAATACTTCTTTTTCGGTGACATACTAAAATAAACAATCATAAGTAGAACTGCAGCAATTTTTGTAAGCACAGTGATATCTGAATAGAAATGAGGACTGGAAGAGATTCTAAAGTCTAATGTTTGCCAAGAATTTGTCTTCTAGGTGTACGGGTTTTTTTTTTTTGTACCTGCAGAATACTTTGTTCAACCAATGTTTGTTTTGTGTTTTTAAAAGTTCATACAGATATGAAAATGAAATGAGTATGATTGCACACTGCGTGAAATATATTTTAATTGATTAAGTATAATCATGGTTTCAAAATCAGAAAGAATAAATGTAATTCTGACCTTTTCTAGCTAAGAAAAACAAATTGAAAACTATATAACAAAATGAAAACATTCTTAAACATTCAAAATAAATATTTAGTCAGCAAAACCATATTTCATTGAATATATTGTATTTACATTTTTCAAGAGGCATTTTTAGTGTTAACAGTTTTGTATATACCTTAAGTAAACAGATGAGGAAGGATTTCTGTCAGATGCTATGGTGATGGACTTTAGTTTAAATCCTTAAGACAGATAGCTAGAAGTAGATTAACTGGCCTTAGTTATTTCATGTTCCTTGTCTAAGTGGAAGTGTTTCCGTGTTCAGCTAGAGCATCCCAGAAGCCTGGAGTTGTAACGTGCTTATTGCCTTTTGATGGATCCTGTTTAACATTTGCTTAACACATTTATTCAAATAAAGCTGGGCATTTGTTTATCCCTTATCAAATGAAGTGGGACAGTTCTAGGACAAGAGCAAATGGACAGGATCAACAGAAGTACCTTCAAGCACCTCTTTTTAACCTTTTTAATAAAATTTTTGGTGATAATAATTAGCAAGGAAAATATCAGTATTAGAAAATATGTTCGTGAAATGATTTGTTACCCAAACTTCAGGTAACTTTTGCTCAATCTCTGAAAATGCAATGAACTTTGAAGGCTGTAAGAAAGCGAAAATGAAACAACCTTAAAATCAAATCAGACTCCTCCCCATGCCTGAGTCAAACCAACTAACCCAACTCTGGGAGCATCTAACCCAACCAAATAAATAAACTTAAGGCTAAGGCTTCTAAATGGACTATGATTAGACTTTAATTCAAGCTCTTGGAAGATAAAGCAGACAGTAATCTATCCTAACTGGCAATTGTTTAGGTTACCTTGAATAAAGAATTGTGCATAGTGTAGCTTGTAAGTTTATTGTGACGCATGCATGCTCTGTGCGTCGCCTGTGCTCATTTTCTCTCTCCTGCTCTTATTCGCATTGATTCTTATTCTATCTTGCGCTCATCACTTCGATTTGTTTAAATAAAAAGTCTACCAAATCAGTAACAGTCTTAATCACAGCTGATATTTGGTTCTGGCCTTGCATCTTCTGTCCCTTTTTGTTATCTGCTTCAAGAATTAAGTGCCCAGACCTCCCCTCAGCTACATCCAGCATATCCCACACCGTCAGCATGTCACACAGGTGCGTTCTGGTGATGGCTCTGGAAGGTAAATCCAGAATTCCTCTCTATGGACCCTTGGGAACAAATCTGTCAATGTATCCACGGTAATTTCCTGTGCAAGCTTTGCTTGGGTGTGTTTACAGCAAAATTCATGCTTAAGCATCCCAAACATGTGAAACGTGATTTTAAGTATGAGAGCACCCCTTAGAAATTACCTGCTAACCCTACAACAGTGAGTATTCTCACATAAACACGCTAATCTCCAGAGAGCACGAGAGGAAAAGATGTCTTAAAAATTATGGTGATTTAATTTTATTTTGCCCTAGAATGACATTCTCCTGAGTATTTGTGAAAATGAAGATGAATATGCAGGGCTACATTTGGTTGATTTTGCGCCAGATGGCCAGTTGCAGAGGCTGAACTAAGCTGAACTGATTGATTCATTTTTGCCATATTGCACGCTGGCGTTTACCAGAGTTTGCATCATTCAAATACTTATATTTTTGGTGCTTTCCCTTTTTATTTTTTATTTTCCATTTTTGTCTGTTTCTTGGGATGACCTCTGCTTTCATAATGGGTTCTCCCTCCTTTACTTTTTTATGCCTCAGTCTTTAAAGGAATCAGTCTCTTCCCTACCAAAGTGTACTTCTTTCTGCGTGGTTTTTTTTTTTTTTGGTTTAAAAAGATTTAATAAACTGTTCGCAGGGACAGCAGGGACAGGGAAAGGAGAAAATGCAGAAGGCAAATATTTTCTTCCAGAGCTTTAACCTTCTCTTGCACTAATTTATCATGTGAGCAGAAAATACAGCATCTTTTGATAAAACTGAATTCTTAAAATTCTGTGGCTTTAATTTACCTATTAGCTTTGGAACCATACAGTAAGACATTTAAATTCCCAATCTTTTAACTTTCATGGTAATGTTTCTTTAAAAGTTAATGGAAATGACATCAATAGTTGCATGGAAAGTACTCTAGAATCTCATGAAAATTAATAGAAAAAACAATTGTAGGTTTGTTTTTAGCTATTTTATAGATATCCATAATAAACAACACATGGGAAATAGGATACAGTCTGTAAATACATACATATGCATCCCATAATTCAAGATCGTTATATCTTAAAGGGAAATTTAAAAGACCTAATGGATGTGGGTTTTTTTGTTAAGATCTGTAAGCTTTGTAGAGAGTTCATTAAATTCTTGCTAAAGTGCCCTTCTATCAAAGTGGCACTATATGTCTTTTAATTAATTTCTATACATACGTAAATCCTGTTGGGATGTAAAATGAAGTAAGGTCTTCTCAAATGACTTTTTTTCTTTTCTGTAAAATGCAGTAGTTTGATCGATTTGTAGAAGGAAAAGGAAATCTGCTTATATGGTATACGTAGTCTTTTGGCAAAAGGACATATGCATTTGTTAGCAGAGTCTTTCTCCTCTCTCTTTCACAAAGCATAACTTGACATGTAGTGTCAGAAGCTTCCTCATTCTTAGTCCACATGCCTTGTAAATCACAGTTCCTCACTGATTTCATACCTTGGGTAAGGAGAGCTTTATAGGGTCAGAAGAAAGGAAAAAAGTGATGACATTATGCTTTGCTGACAGCACTGCCATTGATTAACAGCAGGAATTTGGATCAAAATGTTGGTCAGAAAGAGAGCAAGAGATGATGCAACCCTATCCTCACTGAAGCCAAGGGGTATTTTACTGTGGACCCACAAGGTACCACGATTTTTCAACAAAGAGCGTAGGGGGTGTATGAGAAGTTTGGGACATACTTGTTTCACAGGATTGGGCCTACAGAAAAAGCCATCAACTTAAGAACACTGCAAAGTTGACACGGTGCTTTATGGGGCAAATCCTTCATAGGGCCTGCACGACTGATACGTGCACGTGTGGGGCTGGGAATTGTCCCGGCTGCTTCAAAACAGATAATTCCAACCAGCTATCTGGCTGCAGAAGGCCTGATGATTTCTTCAGCAGCAATGCCGAGAGAGGGCAATTCTCATAGCTCCATAGCTCAGCTTTCCTGCAGCTCAGTTGGGTGTTTCCCACCAGTCTCTGCCTCTCTCACCCAACAAACCCATGCTGGTTCTTCTGCCATGCTGGATGATACACAAGCAAGAGTGTTGTTTTTAAAGCATTTATAACACCTTATTTACTCATCAGACCCAAAGTATTCTCTGAACTTTTTTCACATAGCTGTTTTAATGGCAAGTGCAGTAAAAACGTATAACAGCGGAGCAGCCTGTCCTAAATTCTGCCATGTAACTCACTCCATGGACCTTCTGACACGCTCAAAAATGCGTGCTAGGATAGATATAAATCTCACCTTTTCTTAAAGATTCTCTGCACATTTTTGTCACCTATAATAGTTCTGTGAGTCAAACAGAGCAGTCAGAAACCCAGTCTATAGGATTGAGAAGGATTAAAAAGGGTGAACCTACAGTACTTTATTGACCTAGGTCCTCACATTAACCTGATCTGATCCTTTAATTACTATGAATAGAATAGGGCTTACAGTCCTACTTAATAACACCCCATGCTTTTTATTCTATAAAGAGCTTTCTTATTCATGTGGCCTCTTCTTTTCAGATTTACAGATTTGTAGCAAGAAGGAATGCATGTTTTTTTTCTGGCACTCCAGGGGAGAAAGCTACCTAATGTGTATGTGTGGAATACTGGAAAGCATAACTACAACTTCTCTCTTTTGAAAAAGTTACTTGAAAATCAGTTCTCATTCAAGTTATTTGTTATTTGACAATAAAAGGAAAGAATAGAAAAGGCACCAAAACTTAAGATCTTAATTTTATAAAGGTAGTAGAACAATCATAACATAGTTTCTGTGCTAATTGGAACTATAATCATACACTTCCCCCTTCCCATACACTTTTGCCCCCTCCCCAAACGCTCAGAGAACTAGCACGTTACTGTAATCTAGGCAGACTGATATATGTATATAAATGATCATATATATGGGTGATGTATGATACTGTAATTAATAATTGATATTTTCTCTGGATTCAGGAAAGCAGCTGCAGCCCAGTGATAAGGTACTTTATGAGAATAAAATCAAAACCGAGCATTAATGATCATAATTTTTTGTGATTGAGCACAATAATTTTATTTCTTGAACAGAACTGAAATATGAGTAGACCACTGGGTTAAAAATGAAAAGGGGATACAGGTTGTGATTAAGAGCCTAAGACTTGTGCTGAGAGTTGGACAAAAAGTAGGAATAGTCTCCTTCATTTTTTAGATAAACATATTGTGCCCAGCACCTTGTGCATATCCAGCCAGAGGACAGGTTGAGAGAGCAATCCAAGCCTATTTTTGAGTTAATGATGTCAGTCGACAGTAGAGAAGTAGAGTTTCCTTTTTTTTTTTTTTTGAAGGAGAAAGAGAATGGAGAGAGAAGGAGAAGGAAGAACCTGACCAAAAAAATTGTGAAGGTGGTGGGAAGAACCTAACCAAAATCAGCTCTTTCTCTTGCAGCCATCACTTGCAATATCATTTTCCTGAACACACAATCCTTTGACTGTTGTAATTATAAAAAGATTATAATTGTACACTTAATATAGAAAAGAAAGGGAATACGCCGTAGAAATTTTGCCATTTGGAAGTTTTTCTGCTTATTAAGTAATAACATGTTTCTCGGATTATTTTAAAGCTAAAACTTGATTAACATGCATCAATGAAACTGGTCTAATTTTATTTTATTAAAATCACTGTAAATAGCACTGTTAGCAAAATAAATACTGAAAGAAGACGGTATTTGACAGCAAAGATGTACTTAAAATATTTTATCATAATTCTTTGGCTTTCACAAGACAGGTATTGTTACGAGTCAGTCTGATTAATCTGTCAAAGGCACCTTGTTGCCTCCTTTTCCCCCAACCTCCGCCCCATTGAAGATAGAATAATCTTTACTACGCTTTTAGAGAATCAGAATTTAAATTGAAGCAAACTGTGAAACTGCCAAAGCGTGCTGATTATTGACAGGTTATATGAAAATGATTGCCTAAAATTCCACCCCACAGACAGATAGATAGATGCGAATAATCCCTACTTTAGCATTATGGTCTTGCTCTCTGTTGCTCCTCTATATGGCTGTAATCTCAAAAGACCATTTATTAAATGTGAAATGTTGTATGTTGCTGTAGCATTCTTCCTTGATTGTGTTCCTAGGGCCTTGTTGGGCAATTGATTACTCTGTTCACAATCCTGCCGCTTTAGGTATTAATGGCAAAACCCCCATTGTCTTCAGGATTTAGGCTTTTCATGATATTTTTAAAGTTCATTATATTTTGCAAGTGATGGATTTTAAAATCTGTGATTGGAAAGAGTTATCCATTACATCTTCCTGCATGATGTTTTACCTTTAGAATGAAAAAGCATTTGGAACCTGTAGGATGGTTTTGATCTGTGGGATTAAAAGGAATCAGTACTGGAAATGGATTCACATAATTTTCTTTTTGGGTACCCAGTACTTGGGAGGAGGGAGAAGAGTGAAAAAATAACAGCTGATTTAATGTAAGTGGGCTGAATTCCCTCTCCTGGTGGGTCTTTCAAACCTCCGGTTTCTGTTCTTGCCATTGCTCAATGAATATCTCCCTCCCCTTTTTGTTAAAAGGCATGTTGTCTGAAAGCCTACAAAAGCAGCTTTCAATCTGATTAAGCTTCTCCTGCAAAAACATATAAAAATAGGGATACATTTGGGTCAGTATCACCCCTCCATTCATCTGACTTCATTTGCCTAGACTACCTCCTAAGGAAACTGTGTAGGAAAGAGTGTGGTCCTGTGATCATTTGGGCTACTCAAAACTTCATTTGCAATATTTCAGAGAATAACCCAAACCCAAATTACTGCAAAGGCCAGGGCAGCTTGGCGTAGCTGTATGTTTACCACTAATGGATACCTATTATCCATCCGTACCTGGAGTGAGCTGCTGCTGGAGTGCGGTGGAGGGAAAGTCTGTCTGAATTTGCTTTCACGGCTTGCTCGTTGGCTCACTGTCAGTTAAAGCAAACCGTGCCTTGCCTTAGCCTACTTGCTTGTAAAATGGGTATGGAATAGTGTGTTTCAGATAGGTCTTGGAGGGACATTAAGTACCTGAAAAACTTTTCTGGTGTTGACTTTTCTCAGCATCCACATCTTTTGCTTGCCCATTTGCAGAAATGTGTGCAATATTTGTCTCTAGGAGGTAGGTATTTGCTTGAGATATTTGCACAGCAATTTACAAAGGTGCCGTGATAACACATGTAAGCATTTTAACAAGGTGGCACTGAAAAATAAGCTTGAACTGGAACTCTGATTTGTTTCTGCCCTCAGAAGAGCTTTGTAACCTTTCTTAATATTTCTTTTATTTAGTACACGGTGATGTTGAAATGTAATCTTTATTACTAAATGAATGAATGACTGCTGTTGCTTAGGGCACAGACTAAAAGCCGTTTTCATGTGTAGCCTAAGTATTGTTGCTGTTGCAGTTGTCCTGTTGTTTTATTAACTCAGAACAATGTTGGACTACTCTCTAAATCTAATAATCTCTGTAAAGTGTCTTCCCTCAGTGGCATCTTAGATAATGGAGAGTAGGTTCTAAAAATACAATAAAATCATAAAAGATAATATTGTAACAGCTTTCAAAATCTAGAAAGAAATGAATAAGTGGAAAAAAAGGCAGACTGTATAGAAAGAAAAAAGAAGAAAATGCATTACATGTTAGTTTTTAATCACTTTGTGTGAGTATTTATGATTTAATCTGCTAGCAGCCATGATAAGTGCAGCATAGGATTTGGTGAGCCTTTCAGCATCAGCTGCACACTCTTGTTTTCTGTGGAGAAGCAGAGAGAATAATAATTTAAAAAAAAAAAAAAGAAGAAGAAGAAAGAAAAAATGATATGTTTTATTCAATTTATTATTTGAATTTTAAATTACATATCTTACTTCTTTTTTCTAATGGACATCAGTTGACATCAAGTACATTTATATAGAAAGTTGTTTCAAATATTATAACTGTTTTTCCTCTTTTTAACTAAGTAAGCATCTTATGATCTCCGAGGAGGAGAAATGGCCCTCGAGACAAAAGCATTTTTCTAGTGTGTGTGTGTATGTGTGTGTGTGTGCATGCGTGCGTGTCTGCATACACACGTATAGATGCATGTGCACAAAGCAAAGAGCTTCACAGGTTTATAGCTGGAGAACAGACTCCTGTGGTTTTCATTTGGTTTTTAAAAGCAGGACGTATGAATTCTGCCTGCAGAATGTCAGAATGTTAAAGCTATTTTTGTTCTGAAAGTGGAAGATATATATTTTTTTAATTAAAATTTTTTATACCAATGACTTTTACGTGAAGCAACATTCAGATGTTTTATGTTTCACATTTATTTAAACAATCATTGTCTCTCTCAAAATATTTTCTCTGAAACCTTATGTACAGGTAATAAAAACCTTGCATTGGAGCAGATTCATCTGATAATAAAAATACAAGGTTGTCTGATTATGCCAAAATTATATTGGAGAAAGGAGATTTTATTAACTCACTTAGAATGAAATCCATAACATCTATGAGCTTTCCCCCTTCTAAATGGACCAAAAGCTTCATTAGAGAGCAGAAACCTTTTTTAAAGTATACATGTTAGAGCATAAAATACATTTAAATTGAAGCCTAGGGAACAAATGATAACTATTAAATTTCTTCGCCAGAAAGACATTCTTTAATTTTCTTTTTCCTTTTTATTTACTTATTTTTTGTTTTGGTTCCATGTTAGTACGTTGATGCAGTATCTACCCGCAAACACTTCAGGCGATTCACTCTCCTGTTTTAAGCAGCTTGAGAGGTAACCTCGGTTCACAGAGCATCCTAAGAGCCAAGCTCAGTGCTACTGGATGCCCTACTTGTAAGGTACCTTTTCTTCTCATGTCTTTGTGGGAAGGTCAGCAGTACCCAGGTTCCGCCATCCATATCAGGCTTTAGAAATGCTACTCTTCCTGGTGATTTTTATGTCCTTCTCACCTCGGGAAAACACTTCTTCTAGAGGAGATTTTGCTTGGCATCTTTTTATGCAGAAATGAAAAAAATCAATTTGGTTAAATATGTTCCTGTGGAAACAAAAAGTTTTTCTTCCATGTGTTTTTCAAAGCCAAGCAATTGCCCAGTAGCTCAGGCAGTCACTTTCTCCATTTCTGGTTGTCTGCAGAAGTACGTGTCAGTAGGAGCTGATGATAGACAGTTCTGAATAGTCCTCGCTTGCATACTGGTTGCTTCTTGTAGGAGTATTTTGCCTGAGATTGGACTCTCTGTTTTCTTCAGGCAGAAAGTTGGTGCAGGCGGGGAATGCCTTCAGCTTTACTTCCCATTGCTCTGCCACATACTCCTTCCCACCTCCCAGAAGGGATCACACTTCCCTGTCAGGAGCTTCCCAGGGCTTTCTTCTGCCAAACCTGAGGAGGAACTCAGAAAGGCTTTTCTCACGGCCACACCACTCTGAGCTATTTGCCAATGGGTTTTTTTTTTCCATATATTTTTCATCTAGCTGCATGTTAAATTTTTATTTAATAGATTTAGTTTGAAAATAGGTGAATAAGTGATCGAGTTATACATATTAAAGTGTATTTTGATTAAAAACAAAACCCCAAAGCTTAATTACCACTGCGGAAGTTTTAATATGAGCATTTTGGTCAAAGCATTGAAGCACCATACACTCTAGATCCAGTAAACAACAGATTTATCCCATAAAATGAGATATAAAGGCCTTACACTTTCAAAAAGCTTAAGTCAATAAACTAGGGACAACCATATTTACAAACATACAAACAAAAACAAGTACCAAAAACTTGATTTCAGTTATTAGTGATTAAAAATATGACCACTGTGGGGAAAATGTGTTGATCGATACAGTGGAAATGACTGCGTGGGTAAAAAAAAAAAAAAGAAAACTTTGAAAAGTGCTTCATTATAGTTATTTAAATAAAAAATAGCTATCTTGTAATTGGCAAAAAGTGAGCTTGGAAGAATAATTTTTCAAAGCTGACATTTTAGGTCTGGGAATTCTTGGGAGATATGCTATTCATTTCACATGATTTCTCACCTTTCTTAAATACCAAATTCTCAGCGAATTCAATGAAATACCAGATTTTGAAGACGACATGCAATAAAGTGCACATCGTGAATGCCTACTGTAAAAGTAATTCAATTTGGAGTAGCTGATTATTTTGATAGAAATCAACCTTTTTCAGTAGATCAACAGTTGTTGTTTGCTACTCGAAAGATGTAATTAGTTTAGCAGGACTTGTTTTCTACTACATCATGTAATTCCTTCAGTTTTGAGTCTTGTTACATCACCTTGCAAATATTTTTCTAATTTCTGACTGTCAGGTTTTGTACAGCCACGCGTAGCTGCAGTCGTACCGTTCCCTTGCTGTCATTTCCAGGGCCCTATTTTGTAGCTTCTGAATGTGCTTTCTGAAGTAAATTAAATACCTGGGTAAGGCCTTCTGAAATGTGCATTGTTGACAAATACCCTACGATATGGTAAGAGAATACATAGGTTACTTGATCTACCTGTGTTTGCTCAGATACCATTGAGTCCCCGCCACGAATGGAGGCAGCAGTGGCCAGGCTTGCTGTGTCAGAGAAGCCTTTTTGACACTCAGACACACAAAATTTACCTTTACTGCTGCACTGCTGCACTACTTGAAGACTGGTCTACTGCCCCCAAAGAGTTAAACTCAGTTTTGAATTTGAGTTAATCCGTATGCTAACCTATTTTAAATATCCCTGCATAACTACAGGCGTATTTTTAGAAGTGCAGTTTGTTGTTCCCATTGCCAGCTATTTCTGATGACACAACAGAATAGGGCAGAATATAGTTCTAACGGTTATTTTGTCCATTAGCTTTAAAAAGGCAAAAATATATATATAAAAAAAAAGCTTTCCGTGTCCAAGGGTATTTTTGATTTGAATGTTTTATACCTGCACTCTGCAATCAGCCAATTACTGCAGGCAGTGTGATGGGCCTGAGGTACTAGCACTGAGAGTGTTCCTGTTGTCCCTCAGGTTAGGGATTGTTTTGCAATGATCACCCGTCCTGATTTGAAGATTGCATGACAAGACACTATTAAAGGAAGGGCAAGGAATTCAATTTCTCGATGTCATTTTGCCTGGCCTGGTTTTGAAAATAGGTCACTGCATGCTATCTGGATTTGTATATTATAACAGCACCTGCTAGCATTTTCGTAGCAAAGGATCTATCCGTATTTTCATTATAAACCCCTATTTTCAGGGGTTTATAGACTGTAACTTGACCATAGAAATAAGCCTCTATCTAAATGGTGGCATGCCAGGTCTCTTCTTAGGAGCATGTTTTTTACACTGCAAATCTCCCCGGATATGTGTTCAGCCATTTCTGCAGGAGTGAAAAATGCAAACAGCTTTTCAGCTGTGGTTTGGTATCGATAATAGATTCCTTCGGAAACAGCCACCACGCTATGTTTATCTTTTAATTAAAATGATATCTAAGAGAGCTGTGTCTGAGTAACTGTGGGGTATAAATGTTGGTGACTGGGCATGTACATTTTAATTATGCAAATCTGCAGTAATAAATGTCCTTACATAGTGAAAGGATTTAACAGGGTCAAAAACTGTTTCTTTGAAAGGGTTTGTAAATAAATCATATGGCTCTGAATGACAAGTTTATGTTTATATACCTGTTTATACTGCTTTTTCCCATAATGTGGAATTGTTTCTGAGGGAGTCAGCATCACTCCGTGGCCTAATATTTTAAATTGCGAATAGATTCTCGCTTACGCAACTGAATCACTACAGCTGTGTGAATGTGTGCATTTAGCATTGATTAAATGCTTCCACCTATACATCACAAAATGCAGACTGAAGACCCTTACTACCACTAAACGTAGCTTTTTGCAAAATAACTGCTGAGGAGCTTTTCATCACCTGCCATCTACTTCCTGACACGTTTTCCTTTTTGTTTTTAATAAGATCCAGATCAGCCAGGCAGCAACAGAGTGAAATGAAACTTCTTCTAAAACAAAGATAATAAAATATATTCGTGTAACATTAAAGGATTGTCTGAAGACTGCAGATTCAAGGAAATTCAGGGTTAATGCTGCGTTACTTCATTTGGAAGTCAACCCCATCGCGCCTGCTTATTGCAGGGGTCCTCGAACAGTCAGTGCACAGATGTGCGGGTGGCTGCTGCAGATCGATGGGCTTAGCCAAGCCTTCAGGTGGCAGAATGTACAATTCCCAAATTTCTTGGGTCTGGAGGGGAGGGAGGAAGAGGAGGATGATGGCCCTGGCTGTGCTGTTCAAGGCAGCGCAAAACAGAAAGGCGGATGAAACTCCAGGGCACAGGGCTGTGCCTCACGTTGGCTCAGTGTTGAGGTTCCTGGAGGAATTCTTTTTACCTAGTCCTCGAAATACCCATCGGTAAACCAAAATCCCCCATCCTCTTCAAAGCCAACAGTTTGGTCCTTAAAATGGGTTTAGACTTCATTTTAGTGGAAGTGAAACATAGTCGATGGAGGCAAATTAAAACCATATAATTTTGTAATCTTAGTTTAGCTATAATTGCGGCAATAAAACAGTAGAAAGAATAATTGTGGAACATATGTTTGTGAGTGACATTATCTAGGTGACTTCCCTTTTACGGCAATGCGCTGTCCTATTTGTCTCCCCTCCCCATGCATTGGAATGACAAACCTGCGAGCCCGGAGTTAATGCTGATTGCAGCAGCTGCTTACACATGGAGTCACCATGGCAACCGGGGACGTTGCCATGCAACCGTATTCTTTTAGGGACAGTGAAAATGCCCAAAGGCTTACTAAAAATACATGGAAGGGGGAAAAAAAATCTTAAATTTTCTTACTACTTTTAATGGTTAGAAGGGACTGTGCAGCTGCCTGAAAGCATGGGTCGCACAAATAAAAACCCGGCCCTGACCTTTCAGAAATTGCTTGCCGTTGCTTGCAACCTGCAGCTTTATTGACAAAGATGACTTTTGATCGATTGGAAAATTGGTAGCCAATGCGTGGCGGCCCTCGTGGACCGCACGATGCAGCGGTGGCCCATTGCCATTCCGGAGGGGCTGAAGGTCAGTGAGAGCCATCAATTCCAGATCAATCAGTGGAGCCGAAAAACACCGGTGTTTGCTGCCCCGGCAGCCCGCAGCGGGCTCTGCCGTGGAGCGAGCCGTCCTACCCGCAGAGTGACATCACTGCGCGCGCCTCAGCTGTTTCTGCAGTTTTCTATAAATAGCAAGATAAAAAATTGAAGGCTGCTTTTGGAGAATTTAGCCAGCCAATCTTCTGATCGTCAGCAGACAAGACAGGCTGTTTTTTTTTCTTACACTCTACCAATACTGCACTGCAAATTCTTCCTTGCAGTATTCAGCACTTGACCCTAAATAACCAAAAATTGTGAATGTCGTATGTGGCTGCACTGGGGATTGTCCTGGGATGGGTGCTTAATTCTAACCCATCACTTCTCTAACTCCATCCTAATGGATGGAGGGAGGAGAATGGGTCGGTGCTGCTGAACGAGGTGTGCATCCTGACATCGTGCTGCTGTGGGGTGTTTGCTGAGCTTGGTATCACCCTGAGCTGCAGAAAGCCCTGCATGCCAGGCTCACCAGCGCTCCCCAAATTAAACAGACTCTCCACCTGAGTCAAAGCTACAGGAAGGCTCCTGTTGGTTGCAGTAGCAGAGACAAAGTGTTTGAAGGAAGCAATTAGAAAAGCAAACAAAAGGGCTGTTAATAAGCACGCTTCCTATTTTTCCTTGATTCTGATTTCCCCACTCTATTTCTTAATTAATTCTCTAAGATAGCTGATGAAATAAAAACATAATCTGCCTGCTCTGTAAACAACCTTTTGCTTGATAGTATTTCTTTCTGGAAATAGAAGCATTAAAAATCTACAAAAAACCAGAACAAAGTCTTGGAACCATGCAGATAAAAATATGCATTCTGCAAATTTTATTACATTATGGAGGCCAAGGCAATTCTTTTGGAAAAATGAACAGGAAAATAACAAACCTGGAGTCATAAGAAATGCCATCTGGTCCAGGTGACAAAAAACGTGTGCTCTGTAGGCACCATCCGTAGCTGGCCATTGTATTGAGCTCACGTTCCTTACCATTCCTTTGCTTTCAAAGGTCTTGGCATCCCTGGGATGCATTCCCAGGGCAAAATGAGTGGGTATCAGGGAAGGGAAGAGTCTTGTGTAGCACCTGAGATCCCATCAGCTCACCAGCACTCCCCTTCTAGGCATGAGCATGGGCTCAGCATTATGTGAGATTGAGCCAAAATGGTTCCTGTCCCCATCCTCACTGATTTCAATAGGAAGCTGAAACTGCTTGGCAACAGGAAAGATGAAAGTACTTGTTTTTCACAGAAGTTAATGGAGCTAGGAATAGAAACTACACCATTCCTTGAAGGCAGGGGAGAGGAGACCATCAGGTCTTCTCTGCCTGCTGCAGTACTCATTGCAGTGCAGGAGGTATGGCAAGGTGAAGCACCATGGCCTGCACCATACCAGGGACTAGAGTAGAGGATGGTGACAGTTCAAGCTAGCCTCAAAAATGCATCCTTACTTTAGCAAAGAAAGTGGAAAGGAATTGCAAAATGTATGTAAAATTATTGGCATATGGGATTTGAAACTATGTTTATTCTTGATGGAACCTGATCTATAAATGACTGTATATAAAATCTGTAGTCTGATCTAGGAAGGAGATCATTCTTTAATGGGAGCTGCATTCTGAAATGTCTTCTGAGGTTCTGGGTGTACATAATTCAAAGACTGTACTAAAATATTTCTGCCATGGTTAGTGTTTAGTCTCTTTCAATGGTCAACACTGGTGCTCTGGCTTGGGAGGTGAGAGGAGAAAGGAACACAATAGAGTGAGATAAACCTGAACTGGCTTCTTTACCAAGTGGGTCAAGTAGTATTTGACCAATTGGTTGAGTAGAGTGCAAATAGACCGAACAAAATATATGAAACTTTAGAAAAACTACTGAGTTTCATTTGTTGCAAAGAAAACTAACAGTTGAAAGATGGAATTTAATTTTGCTCAGAAACTTGTTAAAAATTTATTCAAGTTTCAGAGGAACTACTGGAAAAGTGTTGCCTTAGGAAAAACAAACAAGTAAATAAAAAATAGAACAACCAAAAAAACCCCACAAGCTAGTGTTAAAATTATTCACTGGGATTATATATAAAAACTAAATACTGTTTTAAAATCAATTTATTCTTTTTTTTTTTTTTTGCATATTAAAGGATGTCAAACTCTAACAGCTTGTTGAATTTTTCAACAATATATTTATTTTTTCAACAATGTTCACCTTCTTCCATTGTCATTAAATTCCATAATGCATTTTAAATATTGCTGTTTCTTTAACACATAATTTCCACTGTAAAATAAAGCACGCATAATTGAGATTTTTGTTGCTGAATCAAGCTAGTGTTCTTCCTATTAAAAAAAACCCAACAGTTTAGTAAAGACAGAATAGAGAGGGTTGAAAATAAGTAAGACCTTGTCATACTCCTAAGTCCAGCATCATCTTATCTTATTTGTCAATACAACTGGTATGTATTGAATACTGAAAAGCTACACAACTGTTTTTATTATCTTTGCCTGATCTCAAGCCAAAACCCTTCTGGGGACAACAGCCTTGACTCTGCATTCTGTGACCTTTTCAAAATCTCATATTGAAAATATGAGTGGATTAGCCAAATTTGTGAATCACAGGCCTGTTCACTAAGTCAACAAGAGCTTGCTTGCTGATATCAATGGAAGCAGGAACAAAATGGATTCTGCCTCAGCAAAGCTCCATTTAACTTCAGCTCAGGATGAAATCTTTTCCTGTCCTCTTTATTTCCTTTTTGTCTTTTTGCCAACGCAAACAAGAAATTTTACTTTTTTCTGAATCTTTCCCCAAGAAATGGAAGATGAGTCCTATCACTTTTGTTTCTGAGCACACAAACATTATGTGTCTAGGAAGTCTTCTCAGTCCACAGCTGGAAAGAGTTAAAAATTATTTCTAGTGGGGTTAAGCCTTGGCTGAGTGTTTACTGGTGTGATCAACTCTGGTATTAGCTTGAGGGAGGGAGAAGGAGTGCCCCAGAGAACCGTCCTCTGACTGCTCTGCACCCTGAAGAAACCCTTTCACACTTGAAAACACGCTGACAAGACAGAAAAAGCAGTTGCCGTGTCAGGAAAAATGTGTTTTAAAACATTGAATGGCAACATTTGGAAGGACAAGGGCGTTCCTTCTGTTGCCTGTAATCTTCTCCCTGAGTTTATTCTCTCAGGTATTAATTTATCTTTAGTCAGTGCAATTTTCTCTTACCATTCTAGTGACCAGACTTTCAGGATTTCTTCAGTGTTAGAAACAGGAACCGAAAGTACATGTGTGCTCAGACACACACAGGGATGTCAGCAAATGTGATGCTTTATAAAACTGTTTACTAGGGGAACCATACACAGAGCAGCCACATTACTATTGAATATCTCTTTAGTATCTTACAACTAAAAACAATTGCCTGTCTTAGGCTGAATACATATATTTTTTGAATGAGATGAAGCCTTTCATAAAAATTCCTTCTTTATCATTCTGTCTGTTTGTGTCAAAATATCTCAGGGCACAAAGCCCAGTGGAAAGCCAACTAAAAAGAAAAAATAGGAAATCTTTGTAAGCTCTTTCATGACAGTGAACCATTAAATCTCATGAGTAATGTAGGGAAGAGCTGGATCATGCCTAGATTGCTCTTTACCCAGAATGCACTGTTGCCTGCAAGATTCTGAATAAAGAGACACACCTGCTAGCGAGCTGATAACACTCTGGGGTCATTTCATTGAAGAAACTGTCAGCCAGGAGGTATTTAAATAAAGCCACAGATGAATTCATGACCTGCACTGCTGAGACTAAAAAAAGGTGTTAAAGCAGAAAGAGAATGCAGATAAATGCACATTCCTTTGTATTGCAACAAAACTTCTACATGTAAATCAACTGAATGGGAGAGAATGGGAAAGGAATGTGCTGCTCCGTATAGTAGCGGGAAGGGAGATGGTTCAGCTGCACATCTGGCTGCCAGCCAAGGCAGTCGTGTGCCATGCTTGTTTGCCTACTAGTGCTGCTCAGATTGGCAAATACCCATGCAGTTTGAAGAGGGCAGGCGCATGACTGGACGCCTGCCAGGAAGTGTGCGGGACTGATGCCACTGCTGGACGCCATAGCCTGGTAGGAATGAGGAATACAAAGGCATTCAATAATCTGAATGTCCCTTTGCTTCAAGAGAGTGGTGCCAGGCAGCATTTAATGAGAGATTGCTTTGTTACAAAGTCCTCGACATCAAGTGGGCTGGTGAGCTCATTAACCTGACTGCAGCAAATAAAAAAGGCACACTCAGAAGACTCCCATGATAGCATACTCAATAGTGTAAGAGTCCTTTTGCTTCCTTTATGGTGATCCATTAGCAAGCAGCAGTATAAACACCATAAAGCAAGCCAGTTTTCTGATTGTTCAACTAAAGTCTGTTTTCCCTTGGGGATTGTGCCACCGGTTGATTTAGATCACCACCCCCCCACCCCAGCTACCCCACATTATTATCTGTTACATAATGACCTATGCAATGAAGGATTTTCCCATATTTCTTAGGAGCACAACTGCAGCTAAGGAAACTACTGACAATTCACATCTCCAGAAGAAGAAAGGCAACAATGTAGGGTACATCGGAAAACAAATAAACCACAAAATGGTGCCAAGGGGAATGGAAAATGTGATGATGCCAATGTTTATACAAGTTCAGTTAGAACTTAAGGAAATGGTACACATCTTTTTTGTGTTACCTTTGTTCTTGTTTACCCAGGGCTTTGTATCTGTAGGAGAGGCAGCCCACCTTCCTTATGTAACTTGGTTCTCTGTGTCTTTCAGCAAATGTTGTTTGCCCTCAGGAAAATGAATTATAAAGTAACACTTCCAGAGGAAGTACCTGCGGTATCTCCATTCGAAGCCTAGCATTTTGCTGATTTACTAATCAAAGGAAGAAGAAAAAAAAAGCAAATCCCCAAAGATTTTCTCCTTTTAAAACAAAGGGGAAAATTTCCTATTGTAGTTATTCAATTTAAACCACCAGAGCTACACTAGTGAAAATGTTTTTTCAACACTTAAAAAATGTCAATTATATCCATGTATAATTTCCAGGAACTACAAAGAACTATTTCATTCCCATAAACACCCAGAAAACAGAATGAGAAAAATAGCTAAACAAGGTCAATGAATTTTCTTTTTTCTTTCTTTTTTCTTTCTTTTTTTTTTTTTTTTTGGCAGGTAGGTAATCAGCACAGTAGTAGTGATTTTTGGTTACTCAATTGCTCAGTCAAGGTCTGATTGCTAAGGTATCTATCTGTCACAAAACAAAATTAAAAATCCTGTTAGGCACTAATTAATAGCATTTTCAGAAGAATTAGATACCAGTTACAGAGTTAAAGTGCATTTTGTTCTCAGTAATAAGATTGTTTTTAATTCTTTAAGAAATGGCAGAATTCTTTAATGATCTTTAAGGTGCTGTCACCAATCAGATCCCATTATAGCATCAATTTAAAGTCCCCAAGCATTAGTTACAGCATCACTGTTAGTATGTGAAATTGTGAAAAAATACCAAAGGAAATAATTAGGCTACCTCTTCCCTCCTTTTTATATTTCAGGACAAAGATGTTAGTCTGAACTGTGTTTTGTCTGCAATGGTTAGATCGTGATTCACATTTTGTAATTAAAAGCCATTTTGACGTTTGATTTCTTATGTTGGTTCCCACCCTTTCAGTCAACAAAATGCAATTTAACGGTTGCAAAAAATCAACAGGAGTTTGCTGAAGTATATCTGATGCAGTGTCTTCCAACACCTTTAGAGACTCTAAAAGGGAAGCAGAGGAAAGGATCTTGAAAGACACTGAGGCCCTGGTGCTTGTTCAAAGGAAGGCAATGAAGCTGATGAGGGGTCTGGAGCACAAGTCTTATGAAGAGCAGCTGAAGAAACTTAGTCTGGAGGAGAGGAGACTTAGGGGAGACCATAATGATCTCTACAGCTGCTTGAAAGGACATTGTGGTGAGGTGGGGGTTGGCTTCTTCTCCCAGGTGACAGCAATAGGATGAGAGATGTTGAAGAGAAGGATAGGTGTAGCAGTGAGGTTTAGTGGGCATGGTGGTGATGTGCTGATGCTTGGACTAGATGATATTAGTGACCTTTCCCAACCTTAATGATTCTATGATTCTACGGTTCACTTGGAAATGGCTGTGAGCAACTTGATCTAATTGAACCTGTTCTGAGCATAGGGTCCAGCCAGTCACCCTTTAGAAGTCTCTTTTGGCCTAAATTATTCCTTGATTTTGGGGCTAGTCTAGGGTGAGATAGTTCAGGCACAGCTGAGGTCTTGGTGAAGAGTGAGCCCTAGTGCAGGGTTGACTGGGAACAAAGAAAGGTGACACCCCAGGGTTGCTCTGATGTGCGAGTTCTTAAAACAATAATTTTAGGAGTGTTTGTTGTATTTCACAGTTTTATCTCTGAAAGCAAGTCCTTCACAGTCATAAAAAAGGTCTCTGAATGCAGATAGCAATAACACCCTGTCACTATAGTACCAAACTCTTGCATGTGAATTTTTTATTTGAATCATGCAATGCCTGATGCAAAGGCAGTCCTTGAACTGCAAACTCCTGGTGAGAGGACATTGCCAGTGATTTAACATGACAGTGTGTTGAGATGAAAATCACTACATCTGTGAGCACTCATAATCAAGCCTTAAGCACAATGCTAGAAAAGAACAAAAGGAGTGGAAATATCAGACACTCAGGGCCACCACAGTAACTTTGAACTGAATGGTTTCCTCTGGTACACAGAAGCAGCAGCATGTAGCTCTTTTCCCTGTTTGTGCAAGATCTTGGTTTGGTGTTGGAAAAAGCATGGAAAGGAGTATAGAGAAGCTGGATTATCTGCTGTTGGAGTAGGATGATACAACAGGGAGCAAGCCAAGCTATACCTGTAGCAGAGGCTTACTTTGGGAACTGCTGTGTGGCATCTGACCAGTAACAAAGATTAAAAGCAGAAGGGACGGAAAATAAGAAAAGAAGAAAACCTGAAAATGCCACCTTTAGCCCAGCAATGGAAAACAAGCAGAGTAACAGGCCTTCTAACTTTTGGCAAGCGTGATAAGGGCTGGTATTGAGCACAGATAAATTGGACCCAAGTTTACATATTTTTCTCTTAATTCTTGTGCTGATGTTACATGAATCTATCTCCACTAATCTTGAACAAATTCATGTTGCAGAGCACTTTATGTAGTTCCTCTGCAAAGCAACATGGATGTTTGACTATGCCAAGATAACAACTGCAATTGTAATGGTAGAAGTCTGTTTCACAAATGCGTTTGGGAAAATGCTTGAAACAGACCTGAGAATATAAAGGAAAATACTCACTGCTGCAGTGCATGCTGCTGCATTCCTTTGGCTGACCTTCCTTCTGTCTTCAAGGCATATTCAGTCATTTTGGGAGTGAAGACAACTGTCTGTCTGGTTTAAGCTGGACAAAACATTTTGAGGGAAGCGAGCAAAAGAAAAAAAGGAAGAATCATTCTAGCAATGCAGGGGCTGTTTCTCAGGTGTTTGATGGACAAGTGCTACCAAATTATCAAGAAACTCTTTCACCTTCCTCACGAAACTTGTAATACTTTTTCTCTGCTTCATCGGCCTTGCCAGCTAGCATGATCACACAGAAAGCAGTAAGAGCCATGTAGGAGCATCCCACAGCATCACTTGTACTGGTCCTGCCTTCAAAGCCTTTAATTCTCCCAAAAATACATTTAAAGGTGGCTATATGGCTCAGTATAAATTTATGATGAAATATTCCTAGGATATCAGCTCAATTCACAGGTGTGCTATTGTCCAAAATTACCAGAGTTTGTAGCCAAAGTCTACAAAGCAAAAATAATTATCTTCATGAGAACTGGACCTTTCTTCTACGTAAAGTCTTGCTGTGATGCCAGACTGATTACTGGGCAGAGACAGTACAAGCTCATGTGATATTTTCAACTGTTTTAGCTTACTGGACCATACATTGTCAGCATTGAGCAGTGCAGAGGATCTATCTAACACCAGTGGAAAAGGTTAAAAAATGTCGGGGTATAACACCTTCCTGGGCAGCCTAGACAGCGTAATGTGTGTCGCATGCAGCTGCATCCTCAAGACTTAAGGCACCCTTGTGAATTCTGTTTGTGTACTAGTTAGTCTCTGGGAATTTAATAGCACTTGGTGGCTGTTGGGTTATAAAATGATATAGGAACAGCAGCACTGATCTGCAATACAGTTTTGAGGTTCCTGCTTGTAGCAACAATACAAGCTGAACCCCGCAAGGAACAGAGAAAGCTCATTCTCAGAGGCAGCCTGAGCTCAGAATATTTCAGTGAACCCAGGTAGCATCTGCCCATGCTAACAGAGCAATTTTTGGCAGAGTTTTCAGAAGACCAGGGGAGCTGTATTACAAACACAATGTGCATTTTTTATATGATCAGACCAACAGTGTTCTGATAGATATTTGCTCTGGCTTGGATGCACTGAATCATTGAAAGAACAGAGAATCAACCAGCTGTTTCAGAAAAACCTTGTACTTGCCACAGTTATATATTTATTTATTTATTTTTGTAAGCAGATGTGCTGAAAAAAACCAACAACCTTGATTTTCCCAGCCTTAAAGAGTTGCATAATCTACTACAATAATTAATCATGATAAGTTTTTTACTTTCTCTGGACCTTGTGACCCTCTTGCTGTTTTAACTGTTTTTCCCCTTTGACCCCAAATACACTGACCTACATCATGCTGTCAGAGGAAGCCCCAAAATACAAACTGAAGACCCTTATTGTCCAAATATCAGCAAGCTATCTCTTTAACTATTGAGATTTTCCATGTGTAACGTTCTAGAGCTTCTTTCAACACTTGGGCCAATGCAAATGTACTGAGGAAGAAAGAAGGAGCGCATCCTGCCTGGAAGAACTTTTCACTCTTATTGGAGAGCTTCAGCAAGTGGGACTCCTGAAATATAATAAATGAGTAGGATGGAGCGAGAGGCAGAATAGTGACTGGAGTCAGTCTCTTTTTTTGTGCAGTCAGTGATTTTATGTTATTTACTGCTTGTTAAAAGGATCCCATGACCTGAGAAAATGTAATATATACGTGATCTGTCTCAATAGTTAATTTCCAGAATACTAATTCTCTAATTTTGACCCAAACTTTATCTTTCATATAAGCTTACCTAAGATAATTAAGTTTTGGGTGGTGTAGGACAATATTCTGACAAAAGAGGAATGCTCTTTTCCTCTTACATTTAAAGACTTCTAAGTTGAATATTAGACTTTTTTGTCTGCACAGCATACAATTCTTTTTGCATCAGTGGCTGCTAGAGGAGGCTGGACACAGATGAATTCCAGAAGTCTTCTTTCTAACCTCATAATGCCATTTATGGGAGAAAATAATTAAAACTTCTTGTAATGTAGAATAATTTTCTTCCACGCCGACATGTTAGTTGGAGTCATGAAGGTCATTAATTGCTGGCAGCATGAATCACCAACCACGTGTGGGGATAACCCCCAAATCTATCTTCTTCTGTCTTGCGTGCCTGTTGAATATAAACAAAAAAAACTCTACTGATAATGACTTCAATTGTTGTCTCTTTCTCTAGTTTCATCTGGCAATGTGAAATGCACCTGGTTTGAGTGCAGCTTCCCTCATGGCTTCCAAGGGCAGAGAGGACACAGACCACACTAGCAGGAGAAGTTACAGTGGTACTGGGGCATAGCTGCCTTTGAAAACCAGAGTGATCTGTTACATCCAAAGAAGACAAGGTTAGTCTGTTTGTCTAATACACTGTGCCAAGAATAACACAACATTCTGCATTGTTTTTGGACTTGCCTGATGGCACTAACAAGCAATTTGAGATGCTGGTCCATCTCGCATGTTCTGCTGTATGTCTTGTCTGGAATTGTTCCTTCATATCATAAAAACGCGTTACAGAGAACTGCTGGAAAGACCAACTTCCTTTCTCAGATGGGTCATTTCTGAACTACTTGTCATCTTCAGTGAAAAGATGGACTGCCAATAGGCTTTTTCAAGTAGTAAAACTTTACAGCCTTCTTAGGCGGTCCAAGAAGGCCTAGACAGTGACAATATCAGGATATTTGTTTTCTTAAATCTGGAAACTGTTGCCAAGACAGCAGTGAGGTGAATGTCTGCCTGGAAAATGGTGTTTATCCCCCTTCCCTCCCCTTCCCTTATGTCCTCAGATGACAGCAAGCCAATTATTGATAAAATAATCAAGGTCAATGTCAATAACAACAGGGCGTTGTATTAAAGAGTTCATATCAAATTCTGTCCCCATGCCTGCCAAAATAAAGGGGATGAGCCTATTGTCCTCTCCTCCTAAATCAAATATTTTATAATAAAGTTAATCTGAATCTGAATTTTTTGATTTTCTCTCTGGTAAACCTTCTCTTACCTGCAGTTCTCTGTTGCTTGAATTGAGAATTGAATGCAGATAGCAAAATTTTTTCCTCTAGTGTTAAAGTAGCAGTTAAAAACCATAGCTTTTCCCAAAGCTGGCACAAAATACGTATGAGATAGTATTAAAAATAGATGGAAATGTAGGAGTGGCAACTACAAAATTAGCTAAAGAAGAAAATACTGCAAATAGAAATGTACAACATTAATTTTTTGAGCACTCTGCTAAACCACAGGAGGAGATGGAGGAAGCCACGTGAAGCTGAGTCAGGACAAGCAGATGAGTCCTGCACCCATCTCTCAGCCCCCTCTTATCTCCCATCCCGCTCCGCAGTGTGGTTGCCTGCTTCTGCCACAAGCACAATTCCTAGTTCAGCGAACTGGGAAAATGGATTTTGCTGTCCCCAAACTACTCTGCTTGCCAATTGCCACCCAATTTTGAGGAGCCTGGTTGCCAGGGAAACATAACCGGGTGTTGCTGTGGAAACTCAGCTTGGCTGACCACCGGGTTTCCCTGCATCGGGTGGGGAGGTGGGGACTCTCTGCATCCATCCCTGGGAGCAGGTGATGGGAGATGGCTTTGCCACTGGCGCTGTCAATAAAGTTGCAAAACAGTACTAATAGCTTTTGCTTTCACTTATTTAAACTTCCTCTGCTGTTGACTTTTGGAGGGGAAAAAATGAGGCTAATCCATTTAGGTAATAGATTAGAGGAACGAGCCCAAGTAGGAGGATGCATTTGTTTATTTGCTTCAGAAAAGTTTCTATGACTTTTTTCGTGTACAAATTACTTAGAAGAAAAGTGAACTTGAAAGCCTCACAAAATGTACAATTTCACATTGCATTAACATAAGCTTTTTGAAGTTAATATAGCCATCCCTTTGCTATTAATGTTCCTGTGTATTGTTGGCTTAAATTGTTCATCTCATAATGAACATATTCTGTCAGTAAAAGCAATAGCTGCTACGGCACGTATTAACTTATCCCAAGTTTTCAAAAGGTTTTTCAGACCTTAATGGTATACCACTTCTCTGTTGGCAAGGCAGTCACATGGAGGTGTGGGTGAGGAGGAGACATGAGGCAATTTGTAGGGTGGTAGGACACTAATGCAGATTTTAGGAAACTATGCGGCCAACTGACAACAGCTCTGTGACTGAATGATATTTAGGATAAAATATCTATCTAATCTATCACTGTCATGGTTTGCTGCAGTAGAAAGGAATGAAATCTCCTTTGTAGTCCATTGATTCTACTGCGGATGCTACAGTGAAGAAAGCTGTTTGGGCTGTTTTAGAGTTATCTCTTGATCTATCTAATTCAGTAGATGCTGATGTTGTTCTGTTGTTGTTATTGTAGCTGTTTTCTTTTTCTTCCATGATACATAAAAATACTATAAAAATCTGCAGTAGTTCTGTTGCATGTACCTGAGTTCACCAAAGCCAACAATAGAGTAAAAATGCAGAATAATGCGAATAATTTTCCTGTATATTTACATTTTAGGGCTTCCAAAATATTCTGTGCTTGAGCAAAGAGTGAAATTTTGGCAAATCAGGAAAAGTCAGTCTGTCCTACCCTCTCCCTTATGTTTAATTTAAAAAGTACTTTCCTCTTGCTGTAATAATTTTGTCATAAATTTGATGTTCAAGTGAGGAGGGGAAAAGAATGTTGACCTTTGGTACTGGAAAGGTGACATAGAAGTAGCCCATGTTTTCAGATGTTCCCATGTCCCTTTAATATACAGCCAGTGCTTTGGAGGCATCTCCTAAATGACTTTATGGAGGCAGAGAATACTCTGTTATCCAAGGCTCACAGGAAATCCTGCGTTATCTGTAACTAATATAACTCAGAGATGCTCTGAAGAAATCTATGGAGCTACATCAATTTACACAGGCTGAAAATTGTGCTCAACTATTTCCAGACAAACAAAGCCATGCAATTCCCCATTTCCCTCCACAAAGGCAGATACTCTACCTCCTTACCTGCTCCATTTGCTTTAATGAGGTGTTCACAGCAAAGCGCAAATGGTGCCATTTAGACGTCAACATTAAGCATGGAGATATTTTAAGAGTAGCACTTAAGGAAATTAAATGTGTAATCTAAGCTAATGTGAACAGTGTATGACTGTTGTTAAATAAAGTTAAAATGAACAAAGTAAAACTCTTTCGAGTTCCTCTAACTAAAGTATGCTGTATGTTGTGTGAGCCATGGCATAATCTTAGTAGGCTGGAAACTTCTCCATTCAGTTTTTTAACAGGGAAAGCATATGATTAACACAGACTATCTGTGTTAAGGTGTTTGCTTTTAGAATATTAGTATTTGACATGCAAAATGCTACGGGTGTGGAAACTCTGTAGGTTATGGAAATGCAACTTCTGAGGAGGGACTGCAGCTGTACTGCATATAGAAGGAGATAAGGAGGGGCTCGTTTTTGTTCCCTTTTAGTTCCCTCTGTCTCCACGTACTGCAAATGTAAGTAGCAGAAACATGATTTGGTACACTCATCCCAGTGATTTACGCAGCATTGGTGCCTGCAATGGAGTTATTCTAGATTTACTTCTGTGTGAATCCAGACTAGCAAATTTAGCTTAGCGTGTTGATATGAAATGTGAAATGGAAATGTCTTCATTTGTGTTTCTTCTTGTACTGAAAAACTGCTGGAGGCCCGTTGGGGATGGAAATGTTAGCAGCAATAGTATAGCATTGCATGCATACATTATTTTCAATATATTGGTTTTAAATCTGTTTTTAGAAACTGATAAGGTACATCTCTGGTTAATGGCTAATCAGGTTTATAAGGTCCAAGTTCTGATTTTTTGTATGTACGTATATTAACCTGAGGACAAAATTAGAGTCTTTTCTAGACTCAACAAAGCACTATATTCATGGGGAAAGCATTATGACAGATAAAAAAATATCTGATTTAAAATCATTTTCAGACCTTTCTACTACCCTTAGGTTAAAAAAAAAAAGGAAAAGCAATGAATAAATTAATAGCCACATCATTGTTCCAACAACCTAATTTCAATAGTATCGTAATAAAAGGACAAAGGTCATAGATTAAAGTATTGTAATGGAAATGCGAAATCTATATCTGCTCATAGGTATAGAACTGTATTTTTAAAGATACTACTGCTTGTAATGATCATAATTTGAGCCTAGTATTCCTAATAAGAAAATAGTTCTTTTTCGTTCTCATCTAAGAACGAATATTTACAAGTGTGCATATATATATGTACAAATAAACAGTTAACAACTGCACTGAGAATTTCTCCTTGGAGTACTGGGTCAGCTGTTTATCTAATGCTCTTATCAAGACACCTGTTACAATTTAATTTTTTTCTTTCTCCTAGTGGGTGGCAAGTGATAGAGTCAGGATGTGTCTAGAATAGAAAAATTTGAATATTATTTTCTTGAATATTTTCTGCCAATATTGTAAAAAGGGTCAAATTTATTATTCATAAAGTGTCAAAAATATCCACTTTTTGCCTAAAATCACACAGAGTAATGCAGCTCATACCTGCCACAGTCTGGTATCCTAAATAAACAATCCTGTTATACATGTTGAGAGACCCCAAAGCGGATTCTGCATTCGTAGGCATGTAAACTTAATCTCTCCCTCTGCAGATAGCAGATAGAATAGTTTTCTATAAGTTGGAATATTAGCTGCTCTTTTCTTTTTGCCTACTGTCCCTCCAAGTCAGAGGTAAAAATACAGAAAGAAACTGTAATAAATACCAGTGGCAGTAAACTTTTGTCTGCAGTATTTTATGCAATTGGTTAGAGACAAATAAGAGTGGTTTCCTACAGGATCTTGTGTCTTTCTTTCCCCTACCCCATTAAAATCGTTTCACATATGGTCGAGGATCCATGCAAAAATAAACGATGTTTCCTTCACCTAATGTGACAGTACATAACATGGAAACAAAAATTCATTTAACTTCTGTCTTTTCCAAACAAAATACTTAATGAGAAGCTTGCAGTGGCAAGGCAACACTGCATGACTTGTTCTCAGCAGAGCAGGACAGCAATAAATACCTGAAGAATGCCAGAACTTTGCATTTAAGGGATCTGTTTTGCGATGCACAGCAGACAGAAGATCTGGGGGATGTTGGAAAATGCATCAGTGTGCGGGCTCTTCTTCACCTGGGAATGCAAATGCCTGCGATCCTGCTTTATTGGCTGTCAGCTATTTTGCTACTGGTTGGAGTGCAGGGGAGAGAAGAGAAGCCTGGGGCCTCCTAGGTGTTTTCATGCAGTGGAGCCAGCTCCTACAGTGCTATGATGTCTTCTGGTCACTCCCAGTTCTCTGCCCTGCCTCTCCCTCACTGCGGTCACAAGTTAGAGAGCAGAGATATAAACCATATTGTCTGGGTACAATTAGTGGCACAAGCTGCTCCAAAGCCATACATCTATAGTACTTATGGAGACAAACGGTCCTGAGCATGCACAAGGCAGGGGAGCTGCTGCTGGTAGTGGCTTCTGAAACATCTCAGCTGGGAGTGGCTGATCTGGAGCAAAGCAGAGGTGCAAAACACCTGCAGGTTTTGCCCCTCTTTGTCCTTGCATTGTGGGGTCTCCTCTGTCTCTATCAGGATCAGTGCCTTACTCTGAAATGCTGCTTTTATAAAGCAACTCATCTGTTGTCCTATTTGTTCGCAGAGCCTCTCAATTTCTGCTCCTGGGGCATGGAGGCTGAGATGGCGGAATGTCAGTGAGTAAGAAGCAGAGCCCTGCCTCCCTGATGCCCTCAGTCCCTGCTTCTGTGCAACTCCCACAGCATCCCAGTTTCCCAGGCTGTAAAATGCTTTTCCAGCACCAAAGCCTTGCTGCAAAACAGTTTTGGCTGTGTAGAACCGTCTTGCTACTGACAAGGTAGCCCTGACTTGGAGATTAAAGGTGGAAGCTGTAAATCAGGCTTAAACAACCTTTTCCTGGGAATGAGCCATTTCAGAGCAAGGCGCTGCTGTAAATGGGTGTGTGTCAATGGCAGGGCATGATGCCCAGATGAGGCATAGGCATAGGTGAAGCTCATGGTAGCCCGTGTCTTTCTTGAGCCAATCAAGCTACTTTATGAGCCACAGCTACAGTTTGGCCTTCTCTGCCCTCCTAAATTTATCTTGGGATAAATACGTTCTGGGGATCACAGAAAGTCACAAATTTGTGTGGTAGCAGCTGGATCTGTCTTTTATGTCTTTACACATTTCATGATTTTCAAAACTAAGCAGACTTGGGCCTCATTAATGCTTGAATGCATTAAAAAAGGGGTATTGCTCTTACCTGCAGCCAGCTATTTTCTGTAATACATCAGTATGTGTATCTTTGTAATCTTTAGAGAGTTATTTTGTAGGGTCATATTTATTTTGAAAATATATACAGCTCTTCAGACTTCCTCACACAGATAGTTTGGTTCTTCAAAAAATCCATTAAGAGATGCTTCCAAAAAGACTAGTGCTTCTCTAGGTTTATGTAAGGGAAAGGGAGGTTTGTTCTTTTTCCCCACCCCCAGAAGTATGATTCACACCGCATGAGTTCAAACTCCCTAAGAGCAAGATGAATGTGTTGTGCACATCTACTACTTTGTCCCACAAAGGAACCTCAGGTCAGAGAATTTCTCATGTCAGGGCAGAAAACACAAATCTGTGTGCATGTGGGCATGTGCATGTTTTAGAGCAAAGGCTCAATGTTGGATTTTTCCATAGGAACTTCTGTAGTAAAAGCACTGTGATCTGTGTCCTACTTGGCCTCATCCTTCCGTGCAATCATAGAACGGGAAACAATGCTCACAACGTTTTCAGTGTGTTTCTCTTGGTGTCATTCTGTTCTTCGCACTGTACTGCTCAGGTTTTGCAATTTGTTTTAAATAGCTTGTGGATATGGCTTCTCCTTCTTCCCTTGGGATACTATTCCACAAGTTAATGTTTCTCAAAATTAGAATTCTTCCTCCATCCCAGGTGTAAGACTTTGTTTATAAAGCACCGAATTCACAGAGTAATGCATATGGCACAGATGTTTCACAAGGGGACATTTATGTGAAGCCCTTCCATTGAAAAATAGGAATAAAAGCAAAAAACCTTATTAAATGAATTTACAATATATGATATGTAAACATGTTTTTATTTTGCAATTTCACTACAAAATTAGCGACACATACAGCTGTAATAGAGTATTGCGGCATAAAAATTAATTACCAAGAATTGTTTTTTTCCAAAGCTTAAGATCACAGCAAATTAATCAAAATTCTTCATACAAAAGAAGGAATTTCAAAATATGTTTTTACAAAATATATGTGTAGTACATTTCAACCTTTTAAATTTTATGACTGTAACATGGGTTTTTTTTTTCTTTTTCTGCATTTTTAATAAGAAAGCAATTGAGATCTATCAAGTCCACAGCATATATCACTGTTTTTATTCAAGAATTCTTGTGAAAATAAAGCACTTCCTTTATTCACAAAAATCATAATTGCAACATACATAAAACCTGTCAAAGCTCCAATTTCCAATATTCTAATGAATATCAAAAGAGTCCAGCATTTCTGACTTTGACAAATTGCAAATGAGGTTTTATTCATTAAGAGGGCTGCTAATGTTTATTTAAATGCAATTTACTGTTGCATTATTGATTAGCTACTGCAAAATTATCTTACAAGGAGCACGTGTAGCAAGAAGATTTCAGGTTGAGAAAGGATTTATCTAGGGAAGGCCTGTAGGCTTGATTTAGGCCCCAGGACATGAGAGTCTTAATTTATCTGGAAAGAAAGGCCTGGTGGAAGGTTTGCTTTGTTTGCATTTAGACAGCAGATGAAAGGGGTTTTGATGTTGAGCTGGGAGAAAATGGCTGCCACTCTTGTTATTCACAGAGAGAACTGAGCAAAAGAAAAAAATCTATTATAGGGGGCAAGATAAAAAGTCTCCCCCCAAATCATTTTCAGAATTGGTCTATATGTGGCTTATTATTCTCCTTCGGAGAAATAAGAAAGAAAATGTTGCTTGTTATCTAAAATCTCTTAAAAAAATCCATATTGTATTTATTACTGACCCTCATTTCTTGCTTCGGTGCCATATAACTCAAGTGAGGTTGCTGTATCTGACTTGAAAGTATACATTGATTCTGGACCTATATGTTTTAATGAAAACCAAAAGTATAATGCTTTCAGTGTTTCCCACTATAAACAGATGCTTTCTGGCAATGTCTTATGGAACTAATTGTTAACAGCCCGAAGTGTCAGAGGGAGATACAGAGCCTCTTTGGCTTCCACATTAAGGAGAGAGGCATTTGCAGTACTTGTTTTAGCATTGGTTTTGTCTACAAGAATCAATCGGCCATGTAAACCATTAGCATGAATCCTATCCTCCCTGAGAGGTGCTACTCTAAAATTAAAGAAGACTCATGCAAACGTAGCAAAGATAGAGGTTTAGGAAATTAAGGGCAATCACTCCATCAATCTACCAAATCAAAGCCTGTGCATACAAATAAAGCCGCAGGGTCAGATGGAATCTGGTGAGAAGACAGATTTAAATTCTGGGATAAATTATTTTAAATTTCCAGCTTGGAGATAATGTGTTCAACAGAACGATGTGCTGCTTTGAAAGGTGTAGTTCAAGTACATGCTATCTGGACCTGAATGTCCTTTTCTGGACTCATTACAAACTGACAGCACTTTTCATTTCAAATGACAATCAGGAAAACTTGGAAAGCTCTCAGCCAATTGCAGGGAGGAAAAATAATCCTACTGAAATTAAATCTAAAACTCAAATATTATACCAAGACCTTTCAACTTGCTCATTATTCCATTAAACCAACTGTAAAGGCACCATCCTTCATCTGAAATGAGTTTAGAAAAACTTTCATTGTGTGACTTGGTCCACAAATGAGAGTGACAGGATAAGAATGATATTTTCCTTCGGGGTTTATACCTTTAGTGACTCTGATGATGATGACTAAGTATCAGTTCTGACAAGCTGAAGGTTAATTACTTACTCTGCGTTTCAGGTCTGTAAGAGTGGAACATCAGCATTGTTTTATTTAGCAAAACTCAAAAGTATTTGGTATTTACTTTGAGCATAGAGAACTGTTGTATTAAAGACCAGTTGTCTATCTTCTGCTTGCCTGCAAATGCTTTTCTGCTCCCTGCTTCTGTCTCATTTAAATTTCCCTCCCTTCTTCAACTTTCAAGAAGTCTTTTATAGAAAAGTACTTGACATCGGTGAAGAACATGAACAGTTAGAAGGTTGAGATAGAATGCAAAGTAGACGGTGTAATTTTGAGATAGATAAATGCATGCATAGCAGTCCATTAGAAAATACAGAAATCCTTAAATCACATTATTAATGAAAAAGTCTTCTCAAAATCAGGTAGGTGACAAAAGCCTTTTCGTGTGAATGTGACTTGTTTGTCTTATTAACTTCAGGTGGTGAAGAAAATGGATTGGGTGATGTTACTGCAAAAAGGCAAGGAATTTGAAATGTTTCATGTGCAGCATAGTTTGGTAGGTTACGGCTGGCCTTCTCAGACTTTTCTAATTTCTAATTATTTGGCAGATCACAATTTATTTTAGTAGAAATAAAAAAAAAAAGGGAAAATGTGTCTACTTATTTCACATCCTTCACACTCTTCTGGAATGTTCCCTAGCAGCAGTGCTCACACCTTCTTTGTGTTCCTGTCCTTCATGTGTTCTCAGATCACTCTTCCTCTCTCTTGCCAACTTCTATGCTCCCTCTCACTCTTTTGTGGTTCTTTCTACTCTCCTCAGAGACCCTCTTCAGTTTGCAGGACTAAAGTTCACCATAGTGAATGGGAGTCTTTATGAATGTGTGTATCTTCTCATGTCATTAATTTGAGACTTTTTCTCCCCTTGTTAACAAATCATACTCCTTCATATGCTTACTCTGTGTGTTTCCTCTACTTTTCTCCAACTTCAGAAACTCGGCTTTATCACAACATTTCTATGTACATTCCTGCACTGTCATATATTAAAAGGTTCTTTTTGCTTTCTTTGCTTTTATTGCTCCAGGAGAATGTAAATGTGGAAGAAATACAAGCATCTTTCTCTGGCACCTGTGTTTAGTTTAGCTTTATTTGGGTGCAGTTAATTATGCCTGGATTTCATCCAGATCTTGTTGCTGACACCTGAATTCTACTACCATCATATGACTGGAAATACTTACATATAGATTGAATGTCCCATTTCCTTCTTGTAGTCTCTAGTATCTTTTCTATGTTTGTTTACTCAATCTATACATAGAGCCATTATTTTGTTTCCAGAAAAATTACCTCGCATGCATTATCTATCTGTATATCCTCTTCTTTCCTGAGGAGAAGGCTACAGTTAGTGTTGGAATTATGTTGAGATCCCAGATCAAAATATGCGTATTTCAATAGAAACATCACTCATTAGGGATTTGCTGTGTTTTTTTTTTTTTTTGACAAATATGTTGAATGTTCTGAAAGTAATGCCTCCTATTTATTTCCATGGATAATACAACAAATACAAAGAGCACAATGCCACTATTTGATAGAGCAAATTCCCAGCTACAAAACATTGTTTTTCTGCGTAGTCATCTCCATTAGCTGTGCATTTTGCCAGTGATGAACAAGGGCCTGCACGCCACTCTTGCAAAAATCAATGTGGCCATCCGGAACGTGGCTTGTCTTTCACAATGCTGTCACCAGTGTCAAAATGCACCACCCGCCTCCTCACTGTACTCACATTCACTGTTTGGTCTCCAGAAACGTTCAGCAAGCATCAATGAATATCAGTGGGTGTAATTTTTTCCACGTGAAGGAATTAAATTCCACACCTTTGCTTCATCTGCACTTGCATGTCAGATGGCATTGTGTCAGAGTGCCCCTCTGCTGCCATCTCTCACATGGCAACAACATGGAATGGAATATTGATGGGAAGGTTCAACCTCTGCTGCCATGCCACCAACATCCACATCTGACATTGTAGGCCAACATAATAAAACAGGAGGCATTTCTTTAGGAGCATCCTTTGTATTAAGGGACAGTTTTGTTTTCTATATGGTTTAACTTTTTTTTAGAATCCAAATTTCCAGTCAGTTTCATGTACATTTAATGCGTTTAATACTGAAAAACACCTTCTATTCAAATTGCAGATCACTGACTTTTATTGCAGATCAAAACAATTTTACTTAAATTGCAGTTCTTATCTTTGACGTTCTCAGGACCTCCAATCTCTAACAGGAATGTTCTATTACTTTAAAAGTTTGATGATCATCCCAGTATCTACCTCAGGTCCAGCACTTGAAAATGAATCTTGTTTCTTAACATTTTTTCCCCATTATCTCCATTCCAAAGACAAAGGAGAACTTCTTTAATGTCATCCTCTGAGTCAAAAGGAGTGTCAAACAAGACAATATTCTGTATATAATCAAGTAGAAGCCTGACAGTTATATAACACCTTGGGGAAAAATGTTTCTTGTATATGTTGAGTCCCAGTGCTTTGTTCTACTTTGAGTAGTTTACCTTGAGGATTTAACATAATAAGCATATCAAAAACTTGGTAGAGGAATATAATCAGAAGGGCTCTGCAATATGAGGGTACAGAAATAAAGAAAAAACAATGGTACCCATGGAGCATTGGTCCTGTGCATAAAAGGCAGCTTAAAGTCAGTTGAAACAAACAAGGCAACCACTATCACCAGCTAATGCAAGATATCTGTGCTAGGTCCAAAGAAGTATAACATTTAGACTTCCAAACTGAAGTTCTGTTCAAGTGATGAAAATAGAAAAAAGAAAAAAAGAGCTTTGGCAAGTAAGTGTTAAACACAATAAGGCAAGCCAAAAAGGGTTCTGAAGAGCAGGTTGTTAAAGGCGTAAGAACTAAAAATGAATTCTCTTCAAACACATCAGAGGCAGGACTTGTCTGTAGGGCCAGTAGATGATGGATATAGTACACGAAGGCTCAAAGGAAATAAAGCCATGTTGAGAAGCAAAACGGATTCTGTGCTTCTTTGTTCATCGTGAAAGGGGGAAGGGAAGAAAGGTATACTGAAAACTTTGTTTACAGGAGGACTACTGAGGAGGAGGCAACATGACTTTTAAAGGAGAGAGTTATGTCTTTCAAATCTGTTCGAGATCCTCAAAGGAGTCACTGGATGCATAGACAAGGCTGATTTGATGGCAAACCGTCTGTGCAGCAGTCTCCGATTGGTTCATCAAAGGCTCCTAAAAACACAGGCGGCCAACATAATAAAACAGTATGCACATATGCACATATGCATATGATCATATTTGGAAGTCCAAAAGTAGGCACTTTCCTCTGTAATGAAACACCTGAATACTGAACAAGCAATCAGCAATCTGCTCTATTTTTTTTTTTTTTTTTAATTGGCACATCTCTTGCAGCTCACTTTTTTTGGGAGAAGAACCTGGTTTTGTCTCTGTGGAAATTAAGGCTGTTTTCCAGAAATACAGCACTAGGGATACAAGATCGGCTTGTTTGCCACTAGATGTCCATACAGAGACTTTACCGTGCTTGCTTATAGCCAGCTGCACTAATTGTCATACATGTATGGAGGTGGGGAATAAAACACTTCTGTCTTTACATGTGATGTGATTTGATAGGCAGAAGAGTAGATTATCACTGAACTTCAGTATTTTTTATCAGCAATCATTTTTAACTGTACTGAATCTTTACTCATGAGATCTCAATTTCTTTGTACTAGTCACTATAAAAACTTTTAGTAAGGACAGAAACACTGTAGATATAGGAAGAAAGACAGAGAAATACATAATACACAAGTAAAAAGAGTGAAAAAATCATGAGACCTAGGAAGAGAACAGTATTTCTTACTAATAATACTGGCAGGGTTGCTGCACTAAGATTAATGACTACATCAACAAGTCCTGCCTGGCCTGGCAAAATCTTTCTGTGCCAGACGCCCCTAAGATCCATACCTCGTGTATTCTTCCATAAAACTGCTATTATTGAAAATGTTTTACTATTCCGAGGACAGAGAAAACAAATTTCACTGTACAATCTGGTTTTGCAGTTTCATTTTCCACTTCTTGACTAAAAAATGCAAGTCTCTATCACGATAACAAATTAGCCCCTGAAGAGGCTATGTTTGCCTGAAAGCTTTCTCATTTTCTCATCATCATGATTCTATGATTTGATACTGCAACTGTCATTCTAGAAACAGTATTTAAGGAATACAACATTTGAATTTATGCCTGCTTATTAATAGAATCTAGAAACTGCAAAACCTATATATTTTCCTGTTTCATTGGAGCTGTTGGAGCGGGTCCAGAGGAGGGCCACGAAGATGATCAGAGGGCTGGAGCACCTCTCCTACGAGGACAGGCTGAGAGAGTTAGGACTCTTCAGCCTGGAGAAGAGAAGGCTGTGGGGGGACCTGATAGCAGCCTTCCAGTACCTGAAGGGGGCCTACAGGAAAGCTGGGGAGGGGCTTTTTACTAGGATAGATAATGACAGGACAAGGGGTAATGGTTATAAACTGGAAGAGGGTAGATTTAGACTAGATATAAGGAAGAAATTCTTCACTGTGAGGGTGGTGAGACACTGGAACAAGTTGCCCAGGGAAGTCGTGGATGCCCCCTCCCTGGAAGTGTTCAAAGCCAGGCTGGATGGGGCTCTGGGCAACCTGGTCTAGTGGGAGGTGTCCTTGCCCATGGCAGGGGGGTTGGAACAAGATGATCTCTAAGGTCCCTTCCAGCCTGAACCATTCTATGATTCTATGATTCATAAACAGGCTTCTATGAAGCCATCCATATAACCAGTTATTTGGGCTGAAAAGCACTTTACGTGAAAACACCAACTTTAATGTCAAGGCCAGGAACAGCAAAGCTTTGCTAGATTCTCTGTTTCAAATTCTGGTGTAAGTTTGGTAACTTTACTGAAGTTATGCTGGAGATCAGTCTGGACTCTCCTAGGCAGCAGGTACACTATAAATTTAATGTTATAGCAAACCCAATTCTGCATCAGAGAAAGAAACATCTCAGCAAACCCATCTCTCTTTTTTTATGGAGTCTAATTTTCTTTTTCAATGTGTGCAGCTCTTGTAAACTTTGTCTTCACCTGCCAATAAAAAAGATTTTTTTCTTAACATGATGAGAAGTTAAGAAACAATCACAATTTTGGTTGTTTGTTGAATCAGTGGCCAGGAAGAGAAAGGCATGCTTTGGCTTTGGTATTCTGTCAGTTAGACAGGTATGGCCATGTGCATGTTAACAACTACAATGAAGCTCAATGGCTCTACTGGAGCTTCTAAATACCTGTCTCAAAGTTGCTGGGAGCAAAATAAAGTAACTGTAAGTTGTAGCTGTAAAACTGTTTCACTGGTGATAGTTTTGTTTTCTTTCATTTTTTCTTCTTGTTGTCACAGTGTTAATTTTACATGCTCTGGGTATTTTATGATGAAACATGGGGATTACTGACAAAGAACTGGATGTTTGGTACTTTGCCAGAAAGACCTCTGTCTTCACCCAGGATTGACACTCTGTCCCTCCTGTTTTTGCAGAATTAATTACTTGGAGGAATTAAATTGCAGTAGCAAATTGGCACCTCATAGTGATTGGAATCTTTTTGAAGTAAGCCTTTTTTTGACTCATTGTGTATATGTGCGTATTGTATAATTCCTTTTAAAATGACCTATTTAAGAGATCTCAGTAAGATTTGTGCTGGTGGAACAATCTGTGGCACACTGCCATTTTATTTTAAATTTTTCTGAAGAAAGGTTGGTCTACTTTGAAAATATTCTCTAAAAACGGCCTAAAATGGAGATGAGGTATCAGTTTTTATTATTTCAGTCTTGCCATTACACTCAAACATAAAGATGACTTTTTCACTTGCAAGCCTTGCAGACTCCCCCAAGCATCTGAAAATCAACCCAATTTCTGCCTTTTGTAGCGACTTAAAAAAACAGCCTGATTTTGCCTCTGCAGCTCCATTGATGGAGCACGTGTCTGATGGAAGGGTAGGATTGCAAGGTATCTACTCCTATATCTTAGCCTCTAGGAGATTCAAAGGCATTTTTTCTCAGGTATTATTAAAAAAAACCCACATAAACATTGATTCCGTTGGAAAACGCCTTTGATCGAACCCAATATTTCTTGGAGCAGGATGACCGTTTTGATTCTTCTTTCCATCATGAAAAATTTCCCACGTTCAGGATGAAACTAGTTTGGAACAAGGAAAAGGATCTTACTCTGCATTTTGCTGTTAATGATATTAGTGTTAGATAAGCAAAGGGAATTGAGCATTGTCTCAGTACTCTGTGCTGCCTACAGATCTGTATTAAAAAGGAGAAATGATGAATCTAAAAAAAAATCACTTTTTCGACTAAAACAGTGTTAGCATCTCTAGTGTTAAACGATTCTATCTGCATCAAGGGTCTTTTATTTTGATAGTGATTCATCTATGATCCAAAAAATAGGTATCAAATTAAGAATATATCATCTTTGGGAAAAAAAACATTTTACCTTCCACATGCAGAGATGAAAGAATGAAAATACAAAGCTTTATTGCATGAGGTAATGCAAGCTTTTTCTGCTGATAAAATGTTGGTCTTACAGCTCGTTATGCCATTATGCATTTTTACAAAAGTCTGGACTAAAATTGTTCACTTTTCCACGTTAGCAAGCACATTCCAGAGTGAGTCTCCTAATAAAAGGAGTGTATTCTGCTACTCTGACTCCCCACATACTATCATTTTCTTCCCAAATCATTTCATTGAAAACTTTACTCCTGGAGCAAGGTGATATTCCAGATTAACAGAGATGGTACAAACAAAAATATTAATTACATAATAAGAGTGAAGAAATATAGCTCCTAAAACACCATACTGTATATTTATGACTTACCAAGAGAAAGGAGTGTGATGGATATGGTATAGTCTTGCTTTAGTAGTTGACATAAAGAAATTTCTTTCTGAACTAATCTTGACTAGAAAGTAGAAAGATAACTCCTTGTTTATGTTTTTATAAATATTTTCTTCCAAGAAAGGAAAACTGGAGGAGATGTAGTTTTGAAGACTGCTTGGAGACTGAACAATTCAAAATATTGGCCACAGTCTTGCACTGTGGTCACATCCCTGGCCTGATATTTATAAGCCTTATCCTGATATTAACTTCACATGTCCTTTCATAAATCATTTATCTTCCATATGTGTGAGTTCAGGCTCTCTCCAAAGCCCACAGCAGCCAGGCAGTCTGGGTTCCTATTGATCTTCTCACATGGATGCTATAGATTTAATACATGTAACTTTTCAAAAGTGAGACAATCTGAATTGCCTCTGAAGATCTTTCAGGTGCTAAGTTCTAGAGATGCTGAAGAAAAAAGAGGATCGTGGTTTCTAATCATAGGCTGATATTAATGATTATTCTGAGCTGATTTTCATACCTTTGTGCAATAGAAAGGTAGGGAGCACACATCCTAAAATTGGTATTGTAGAGAGAGAAATAACAAAGTATGTGGTGGAAATTATGAACACAAGCAGGAAATAGCAACTTTTACATAAAATTAGGGAATATATGATCTCATCAGCTGAGGAAAACAGCCCACTAAATGAAAAGAGAGGACCTGGAAAAATGAAATAAGGCTGGGAGACTTTCTTCCAGCACAAAATAGGTAGCACATGGGAAGGATGGGGGAAGCACGTCCAGCAGAGCAGGCACTGCCCCTCTGTGTGGGATGCTGTGGTGATCAAGGCAGCAGCTCTACCACTGTGAAAAGACTTGCAAATGCTGCCCAAAGAATCATTACTTTTAGTCCCATGGAGGTCAGGTCCCAGTTCCTAACATCTCCAAAGTCCAAGAACATCAGTGGGCAGATCATTTCCCAGAGTCTGAATACACCATGTTCTGAATTCCATAGGTAGACATAAATATATGTGTACTTTGTTAACCGGAGCTAAACTATGACTGACTTCTATTCAACATGTTAAAAGGAACTTCAGGGAACATATATTGAAAGGCATTGAGTAAAACAATAGAAAAAACTTTATCATAGGAATTGATCTCTGTGACCACTTTTGTTTTTTTTTTCATTTGTCATTAATAATAAAAAGTGGAAGTATAATGAACATTGCTTTCTGCAACAAGTGATAATTATTCCTCCTCTCCCCCAGAGTCAGGAAAATGTCGTCAATGACTCATTTGCAAATTCTATAAAATATGTTCCCATCCAATTTTACTATCAAAAATAATCACTTTATGGTTTAAGTTATATTCATCTTTCAGATCACTCTGACTTTTCTTCATAGGTAGAGATGGATTGTTCTTACTTTTGCATGGCTGTAAGCAACAATGAATAATAAAGTAGTTTTGTCATGCCACATAGAATGGAGATAAGAGAAATTATTTCAAACATATCTTTTTAGTTGCATACAAAAAATTGTTGTCTAGAGTGATGACAAATTGGGAACTTCAATCTATAAATAAATAAATAAATAATACATAAATGGGAGATATATTTTGGAATTACAATCAGATCATTGTAAAGGAGACATTGCTTTCTAATTATTAGTCTTAATGAACCCTGTGTATTAAGAGCATTGTATTAAAAAAAAACAACAGAAAGGAATCCTTAGGGGGAAGAAAAAAAGCAAATATCAATTTTGCAGCTCTTTACCTTTTAGCTTGGAAAAGAAGACCAGTAGAAAGAATGAATTGATTGGTATACATTATACTGCAAAATAGCTTTCATTCTCATATCAGTCTTTTCAGACTTTTGTGTTTTGTAAAACACAACTGACTAAATGTAACTGCAATGTAAGAGATCTGTAGAAAAGCTTAGAGAAGATTTTGAAGTGGCTGCAAAGCAAAGGGAACTGATAATGCTTTCATACTAGATTAACAAATCTATTGTTTATTACCTCAATGATATGGCATGCTGTGAGGTGCCTATGCTCATGCAGTAATGATTAGCTAGTTGGCTAACTTCCAGACAGTAACATTATTAACACTATATTGTGAAGCCTCAGTGTAAGGTTGATTTTCTTGTACTGTATATTGCATTTAGAAAACTTGTATTAATCAATACAAATTATTCTCCAAACAATAAGACGCAGTGGGGGTGAGCAGGAACGGCTGGAAATGAGGTGCTAGTGAAAAAAAAAAAAAAGAATAAAGAAGGTCACATGTTCTGTCTCTAATTAATGTTGAAGGAAAATCTTTGAAAGGCAGAAGTCTATGAGTAAAACAGGAGATAAACCAATAGTCTGTGCTTTGCTAAGGTGTAAGATTGGGATGTAATCTTGGGCAAATAAAATTTTTCTCATTGTGCCTCAAGTTTTACCTGTAAAATAAGGATAACATCTCCCTCCTATACCCTTTCTTTTAAATTTTGGGTAGGAAAAGCAGAAAGATTTAAAGTATCATTAATATATTAGATGTTTGGCTGATAAAGCTTTGTACTGAACAGTATAATTTTTGTAGTAGGCAAATTGCAGAATTTAAGTTATTGTACTGAAATAATATGAGCATGTAGAACAGATAAAACATGGAGTATAGATATCTTACTGATATTATGGCTGCCTTAGTTGGCTTTCCATCCCTTCTTTTTGAGGTAATAGCCTCAGGCATGTACTTCCTGAATTGCTCATTGCACCATAAATCCTAGTGCTAAGTAGTGTGAATGCAGTATTTGACAATATTAACTTGGTTGGCAATTGAATAAGAGCCCGTAGAGTTCAAATGGACTGTTAGCATTTATTGTCCACCAGCCTGCAGACCAACAAAAGAAGTTCTGTTTATTTGGCCCCCTGCTTCTTCCTTTGGTATGATTCTGTGTGAAAATCAGAAAGGAGGAAGCCTTGTCAGGTTGATGGGTCTACTCAAAAGTATGATGTACTGACTTCATGTTCACCTTTATGAACTATCAGTTATCCACTTCTGGCCTCAGCTGGCATTTCTATAAGCTGGATGTGATAAATATCTCACAGTTGCGTGGTGGGTCAGATGCTTTTAGGTGCTGGTGGGGATAATGAAAAGTGTTGTGCAAAACATTGCTTCAAACAGACACAGAACTGTTGACCAAAGAGGTCCTGGCATCAGCCAGATTTCCATGTGGCTGGAAGACTCCTCAATACATTTTGACTTTACTTCTGTTTTGTTAGTATACAGCCACGAACATTAAGCTGCTTCTGAGAGCTCTTAGCACTAAGTGGGTAAATTGAGACCACAGTGCTTACTGCTGGTGCCATTTATGTTGGTTTATGTGTCAGGGCCAGCTGAGAAAGCCATTTCCATATATCTTTAGCATTAAGCATATGAATGAAATGATTGACATCAGTGTGACTACATAAATATTTTTAAATGTTTGAATAAAGCATGTGCTAACTGATGGGCTTAAGCTTTCACTAAGCAGTTTGCACACATTGCATCCTAAAACAACCAATTATTCTGCCTTTGTTGGACAAAATATTTCAGTACTTGCTTGATTTTAAGCTGGACAAATAGACCTAACTGTGATCCATGGGACCACTTGTGTGCTTGTGCCTGAAGCTAAGCATATGCTTAATGAACTGCTAAAGTTGGGCCTGACAATAAACGAGGCTGCTGGTATCCTGAAGGTCCATCTGCTTTCCTGGTATCTAAACCTTGATGGAAGTGGTTTAAACTGACATGTTTTACTTCTCAGCTGGAGTGGACTGAGGGCATACAACATGGTCAGTTATAGCCACTGTTACCATCTGTCTGGGTTTTCCTAGATATATTTTTTTATTTTTATTTTTATTTTTTGGATTTAGGTAGAGAATATTTAGTTTTTGTAAATCCTAGGCAGAAACATGGCAACTATAGGGTCAGCAGTTCAGTTCAGAAGCAGTGACTTGATGTGAACAAGTTGTATGTTTATCTTTGCAGTTACTCCTCTAAAACTATTTAACACTCTAGAAAGTGTCTCCAAAACTGCAATGTTCTTCACTCAGTACAGCCTTAATTGAACCAAAGCAAACCTTTTTTTTAGATCATGTTATTTACAAGAATAAATTATTTACAAGTTTTGTTTCAAATTTCCATTATTTAGGATATGAAAAATATAAAATATTTATATTTAAGCAAAAAACTTTAGAGAGCTTTTTTCCTTTCCTGAAAATATGTAAGAGTAGAAGCAGTCAGAAAGCCTTGAAAATATAATTAGATCTGCTGAGCAAATAAAAAAACTTCGTTACTCCGCCACACAGTGCATCTACTTAGCGTTTACACATCCCTAAAGCTGAAATACTAGTGAAGCAGGTGACTTTGAAAATACGCAGCTTATTATCGGTCATTTCTTTACACTTTTCACATCATGCAGATAATATAGGGTTGGTGTATGAGGGTGGATATATATGTAATAGTTTCTAGGAATTCACATTTACTTCTTTGTCATTTGCCTATGGAATTAAACTTCAGATACGAAATGGAAAAAAATGAAGAGGAAATATAATCAGAAGAAATATAATTGCAGGAATGAAGAAAGAGGAAAAATGTAGAGAACAGAGATTTGAGAAAAGAAAACAGAATGATTAAAAACTAACCATAAAATAGTTATTACAAATACATAAGATGAAGTTAAAGCTTAGCATAAGGAATAAGTAGACACAATTTCTAAAATGTGACAGATAATAAGAGAAAAAGAATAAAGAGGAAACCCAAAGGCAATTAAAAATAGAGATATGGTAAGAATCTAAATGAAATGTTTAAAAATTTGTACATTAGTAAATACTTAGCTATTAGCAATTATTTGAAATTGTTATCAATTTAAAGGATTATCAACAGAAGTTGTAGATTTTGAGGGAATATTCTGGCTTGTTTGATACTATGATAATGAAGGGAATATACTTAAGATGATTATGTCTCTAATTAAATGCGATTATTCCTGAGTTAAACTTCAGTTCCTCTTGATTAGTCCTGTGATACTCCACTTACTTTATTCTACTCATAAGATGAAAAAAAAGGAAAGGTCAATAAAAATAAAATGGAAACCTGTGGAACTAGTGAAGACTGCAAAAATATCAGTTTCTAGATATTGAAAATAGCCAGCTAATGGAAGCATTTACCATGGGAGCAAGCAGACTCTCCATCGCTTGAAAAGTTGCAATTGAATGCATTTCTTTCTGAAATGCATCATTTATTCACAAATTATGTGTCTGATGATCTGATGAAGAAATTGTTAAGATATTTTTTTCTGTAGGAAGATTGGCAACCACAACTATTGTGAAGTAAAATATTCTGTAGCTGCTGTTTCAGAATAGCTTCTTGCATTGACACGCTGTTGCAGTGACATTGTTTGCATGTCAGGATAGTGACTATGTAGGCGAGATCTCCTGTAAAATAGAAAAGTTCCCAATGGCTATGCCTGTCTGTTTCTATCACTAGGCAAAACCTAGTTAGGATGTCCCATGTTTCAGGTGGCGAATGGCATCTGTGTTGCCTATCTGCAATATCTTGATTAGAAATACCTCAATTATCTCCAACTGCTTTTTAAAATCTTTTTTACCTACCTGAAAATTGTTTAGATATGATGGGAGAAACAAAGTGTTCCTTGCCCTTGAAATCTCTAATTTGCAGATTGCTGTAAGTAAGAGAGAGAAAATATTGCTGCATTTTCTGTTCTTAACACTTTTACCATGCATTTGCTACTGGACACTGCGGATCCTTTTATCTGAACTAGTACAGCAAATCTTAGGTCTTTTGCTCTTTACTGTGATTTAGCTACCCCAAGCACAACTAGCATTACTAATAGTCTTTGTGCCAGATGGATAACTTTGTCTCAGACGCTTACTACGCCTAACATGCAACTCCTTTGTGACTCAGATACCCCAAAAAACTCTTGAAAGTTCATTGCTTCCTTGCAAATATTGTTAAAAGTGAATTTAAATTGGAATGAGATATTGTTATTCTTCTTGTATGTCTGAGATTTGTTGTACTTCTCTCTTGAGCTAATGAAGATGACAGCTAAACACTTACCACGTATGATAAAATCTCTCCACATATCAACAATGTTTTATTTATACAGGTGGCTTTCCTGATGACCTTATGATATATCTGCTTATTTGTTTTTCTGCTATGTTAAGAAGACTGCCTCAACTATGTTAGATATTTATACTAGTTATAAAAGTAAAATTAAACAGATAAAACAAAACCTTTCTCCATCCTCATCCCTTACACATCACAGCAAAAGTAAACTCTGTATGAAACAGAAACCATAGAACTCTCTTCTGTCATTTCTCTTCTGGAGATCTTCAGGCCCTAATCCCTACTGCTCCTCCATTTTCTCTTCTATACAAAGAAGGATATGGATCCTTCTGTTTATATTTATGACAGTACTCAAGATGATATCTTAAATAACTAAATTTTATACCATTAGACCATTCACAGAACATTTGAACATTTTGAACAAGTGCAGAAAAACGAATGACAGAGAGAAAAAGGCATATCCATATGGTGACTCCTGAAATATGACTGAGTCAATCACAACTTAGAAGGATTGCTTTAGTTATGTTTTGTTGAGTATTTGGTTTATAAAGTAGGTCTTTTTTTTTTTTAACAGCAATATTTATATTCCTTCATAATCAAATGACGATACTAGATCTCTGCTACCATGAGATCTCTGCTTTTTATAATGAGTTAGGTGAGTCACAAAGTTTGTTTTTATTTTGCTTGACTTTCACTCTTTGAATGGTCTGAAGCCTTGCCCCTTTCAGTGATGGCAGGCTCTCTCTTGGCACCAGAGCCAGAACACTTCTCTTTGATCTGAAAACATTCAGAACCTGATCAAAGGTGCCAGAACACAGAGCAAAGAAGAAAAGTCTGATAAATGAACTTTGGAATCCGTGGGATCATCCAAAGGGACTTCAGGAAGAATCAGAAAGAAGATGCTGCAGTGAGCCTTGTGACCAGAAGTCTGATGGGAGGCAGTGAGTAGAAGCTTGGAAATCTGTATTTATGAGAGAAGGAGAAAAGTTTATGGAATTACAAGATAAGAAGGGGGCAAATGCGAAATTCAAAATTTCATCTTTTTTTTTTTTCCTCCTGTGGGAAAGGGTTGGTATTTTTAATAGCTGATAATAATTAACATACCCACGGTGGAAGGCGATCAGGTGAGGGAAAATGTAAGTACACTAGCTAGACATGAGACAGGATAGGATGCACTCACAGATACTAATGAAAATGGCTGATGTCATTGTGAGGCCACTCTTGATTATTTTCCAAAGTTCATGCTGATTCAGAGAAGTGTCTGAGGACTGGAGGAAAGTAAATGTTACTTTTATCTTCAAGAAAGACAAGAAGCGTAACTGAAGGAACTACAGGCTTTTAGGCCTCACCTTGGTCTCTGGGGAGGTGATGGAGCAGTTAATCCTGGAAATGATTTCCAGGTACACGGGGAACAAGAAAATCATCAAATCAGCATGGATTCACCAACAAGAAATCAAGTTTGACCAACTTGATAATCTTCTACAATGAAATGGCAGATGGGAAGAGCAGGGGATGCTGTCTACCCAGACTTCAGTAAGGTCTTTGACACTGTCTCCAGTGGATCCTCATAGACAATCTATAGATATATGGGTTTAATGGGTGGACAGTGATGTATAATGAAGACTAGCTGAATAGCCTGGCCCAGAGTGTGGTGATCAGCAGAATGAAGTCTATTTGGAGGGCTGTAACTAGCAGTGTTCCCCTGTGGTCAATACTGGGTCCAATCCTGTTCAACATCTTCATTAGTGATCTGGATGATGTGGCGGAGTGTACCCTCAGATAGTTTGCAGATGACAGAAAACTGGGAGGTGTGGCTGCTACACCAAAGGGTTGTGCTGACATCAAGAGACAACTCAGCAGGCTGGAGAAATGGCCTGACAGGAACCTCATGAAGTTCAACAAGGAGAAATGTGAAGCCATGAACCTGAGAGGGAACAAACCCAGGCACCAAGACATTGGCTGGCCAGTGCGAAAGCAGCGGGAGGTCTTGGTGGATACCAAGCTCAACATAAGTGAACAATGTACCCTTGCCACAAAGAAAACTAATGGCATTCTGGGCTGCATTAGTAGTGTTGCCAGCAGGTTGAGGGAGATGATCCTTTTGTCAGATCACCTTCATGTAGGTTAGGTTTAAAGCAACAACAACAGAGAGACATTTTGTTGCCGATTCCGTTTTAAGGAATTTGTTTTGTGTTTTGCATATGACACTTCCAAACACTTTCCAGTAAACTGGAGGAGGCAAAGAGAGTAGTTAAATGTAGCAGCTTTATGCAAAAGCTTAATTACAGCCTCTGCATACCAGTAGTTTCTGTTGATTTTAGAGTTTTGCTTTGTGTTGAATTCCAGCTCTGCATAACTCATGTTTCTGGGTTGCCCAGTTAAGAGATCTGGATCCTTTCCAGTCTACTCCCACCCTCCTCACTCACTGTAGGCTAAATGCTTTTCCCTGCAGAAGCAACCCACCCTCAGAGATGGGTGGTGGTACCTGCAGGTAGGGGAGATATATCTCTACTGCTCTAAATGTAACCCTCTCCTTGCACCCCACAAGTGGCTGGGCCTCCTGCTATTACCTATCGCATCTGATAATTCCAGATTATCACTCTGTTATTCCTCCCACTTTGCTGTTTACTCCCTCCAAACATTACGCTCGCAGATGGTGAGCATCTCTCTTTCCCCTTTCCAATCATCATTTGGCCATGCCACAGCACACATAGTTAGTTCTTTTTAATCTCTCCCCATAATTAAATAAAAAGCCAATTTAAAAGGAACCATAATAAAGTTGCTTAGTTTTATGTATTGCAAACGATTAATAAAGAAGGGTGCCATTTCAATAAGGACTTCAAACAAATGTGCTTTCATCTCCCAGCTCATGAGAGTGCAGTTGCTGCTGGGGAATAAGAGATGTGTTCTGCCTGCTGACACTGGGTTTCTCATTCATGGCCATTTTTCATACCTGCAAAACTGTTTGTGGACTCTTTAAGCAGAGAAGGGGGGGAGAAGGGAGAGAGGGTTGATAGGTCTACATTAGCTCATTAAAAACTAAAATACCATTTCTATTTTACATAATTTAACATGGCAAACTATTAAAAAAAATAAGGTGAAAACTGCAACCCCTAGGCATGCGTTTAAAACATCCTCATTTAGATGCTAATTTTGATTCCTAGTGTATGGCTGGTTAAAAAAAAAGCCATTAACAAAGGGGCAGATTACTTAAAAGGCATTATTAGGCAAATATGTATGAGTTTTCTGATACCAAGTGGCCCTTTTATGACTGAATACAGCTGCTAAATAGAGTGACATGGAGATATTTGTTTTAAAAGGAAAGAAAAAAACCACCAGATTAAGTAGATATAAAAAACAATAATTATATAGAGTGTAAATCACACAGGTGAAAAAAAATATTTTAAAATGCAAGCAGTACTTCCTCCTTTAAATATTTAGAAAATGTATGGCTCTGCAGGTGATATATGTTACCAGCTGAATTCTAGGATATATCTAACATTTAGGTAATAGTGAAACAAACATTAAAATGTTGCTATTTAATTCTAATCATAGATCTTGTTTTGTGTGTTTGTAAAACAGCATTGACAGAAAACTGAAATGAGGAAAATAACAGGCAACATGAGAGGAAAGTGCATTCTTTCCAGCTGAGTCTGAACTCATGACTGGCAAAAATAAGGTTATAATGATATTAAAATGAAAACTGTTCAGACAGAAAAGATGTAAGTAAATGTACTGTGCTGTATAAATTAAATGAGTAATAGAGGATGGGCAGATGGTTGCTTAACTGCATCACAGTAAAAGAACAGTGAATAGGTCTTCACTAAGAGCTCTCTTTCTGAACCTGAATAAAATTTACTTTTTAACAGGGGAAGGCTAAGGGAATTTTGAACCCTGAGAAGAAGTAATGAATTTGAAAAGCAGAGCTAATTTTGACTTCGTCTTGGTTGTCAAGGTAGTTGAAAAATTTTTGTGTTCTTTCTAAATTATCCAGTTAAGAATAAGGTTCCTAAGCCAGAAACAGTTGATTATTGAGAACGTGGCCCCCAGCAGCCAAAGAAAAGGTATTTCTGCTATGCGAAATCCATGGTGTTCTTCACAAGCCCTTTTCTTGGTAACCACAGGGCAGTTTTGATTTGTTAATGATGTTTAGACTGTAGAATTGCATTAGAAATAAGAGCAGTTCTTTCCTTCCCTTCCTCAGATCTTTCCTTTTACATGAGACACTAAAACTCATCAAAGCAACTTCTCTTTACACCGCAGTTAAAGGAATGACACCAATGTAAAACTGGAGTAACTGTGATGAGACCTCAACTCATCAGCTGAATCAAGGGAGAGGCGATGAATTGTCATGAAAATGGGATATTACATGAATATATAAGAAGAATCTATCCTCATGTATTAGTTGAACTTTCATATCTTCTTTCATTAATAAAATGATTGGAAGAAAAATACAAAGATTTAGCAACTCATGTTGTAGTTCTTCGAAAAACACCAAGATGATCACTATCAGCAAAGCTACATGCATTATCATATTTAAATTGTTTTATTAGTGCCTGGGAGCCAATGTAAACAGATAAATGAAGAATGACCAAGGAAGTCTTATCTGAAATTAGATCCCAAATGCTTGCTTGCCTCAAAACAGTTATTTTGCAGAAAACTTGATGTTTGATATTTTTAAAGATTAACACCATTAACTATCTCTGAGCACAGTCCTAAGCAACCTGCTCCAGTGGTCCTGCTTGAGCAGAGGCTGGACCAGATGACCTCTAGTTCCTTCCAACCTCACTCATTATGTCATTCTGTTAATTATTATGCATTTTTATTTCCCCCTCTATTTCATTGTTCTATGATTGATCTAAATAAACTGAGATTTCAAGAAGAGCAAAAGTAGATTGGCCTAAACAAGAGTAGTTCATGATTATCTGCACCAGTAGTGCAGCTTTTTGTTCTTGTCTGACAAGACTGAAAAGCATGTTACCAACAAGTGTAAACCCTCTTCCTAGCACAGCTGTAATGTGGAAGTGGAAGTAATGTGGCAATATCCCACAAAGCTGAAAGCTGGTATGAGGTGGAGATGAGGCAAAGAGGAAAGAGCTTATGTGTAGGTGTATTAGTTTTCTGTCACAAGCCAATTAATTGCAACATAGGTAGTGCCATTTTTTTCTTTTTTTCTTTTTCTTTTTCTTTTTTTTTTTGGTATTGAAAGGTTATTGTAGTTATATTGCAAGTGAATGTGATTTATTCTGGCAAAAATTTATATAAGAAATGTCTGTTCTAACTTTCAAATGCGCTAAGTATTTCAAGTTAATCAGTTATGGTGTAGAGGAGACCTTGAGAAATAATGGGTATTCCGCTTTAGGTATTCAACAAACCTGAAAGAGATATTAAATGTGTAATACTACAGAAGTAGAAAGATAATGTGTTTGTCTACCAAATGAACGCAGTGCCTATGTGTACTACATCAAAGTAAGGGCAGGATGTGAGACTTTGAAATTGAAACATTATAGAAGAATGTAACTTATGGAATATAGAAGTGAAAATTATAGTTCAGTGAAGAAACAGTGGAACTGTGCAACTGAGAAACAAGTAGGATGACCAGAACTGAGCTAACTGTGTAAAAAGAAGACAGATTTAACCTTAAGTGGAGGAAAATCTGACTTTGCGTTACATCATAAAGTGTGGAGAGAGATGAGTAAGAGACTGTAACTCTCTGTATTTCTGTGAAGTTATTTTTGACATCCCACTGCATGGGAATGGGCAATCAGTGTTTCAGACAATCAGACAATCACAACATTGAGTGTAGAGGAAGGAGGAGGGTTTGATATTGTAATTAAAAGAAGGGAGACCATTTAATTATAAAATATTCCATGCAGATTTCTTTCAATCTTTGTGTTTTGGACACTCTTCAAACAGGGACAGAGTAAAAAGCTATTAGCTGAATTTATGTTTAGTGAGAGTTTATACAGGAGAACAAGCTGAATCCATGGTTTATAAATGGGCAGCTTATTTGGCTTCCACATTTTACATGAGGGCTAGGTAAAAACGACAAATCAAAGAAGCAGTGTACATACTGTTTTAAGAATACTGTCAAGAAGTTATGTCAGCATGTACTTGCCATCCCAACCCTGAGATTTAACACTACTCAAAACATCAGTTAAAATGGCAGTGCCTTTTTTTTTTTCCTTCCTTGCTCTCTATACGTGTGTGCAAGTTCTCCCTCTGTTGCAGGACAATGGGAAGGTTCATCAATAGATCAAGAGTAAACCTTCTGTTTTGAAGGTCATTCTCCTTACCTAAAAAGTGATTCAGATGTGATGGTTGTGATAATATGTGCTGCAGCACTTGGTTTAGAAAGTGGGGTTTTCATTTTGGAGTGTTTTTTAGATAACTGTGTGGCTATGGTCCCTTTTCTTTCCTGTTGGTATGAAATTACCTCTACAGTAAGGCCAAAAATGTATGTTGTCTCTGCTTCAGGTCTCAGTGAAAAAGGCAAAAGAAGCAACAATTTGGCTGAGACAAAACCAAATAAGGATGCATTAAATGAGAGGAGTGAAAACTGAATTTCATCAAAGCCGCTGATCCTGGTGAGTGTTTACTGCACCAGTTTATGGTGAAATACTTAGTAATTCTGCTTCCTTTCAGACTTCAGTTTTTATTTCACCTCTCAAATAAGAAGCAAGTCCTGGACAGGAGGTCATTAATTTTCCCCTTCAGTCACCACCTCTTTAGAGCCTCTAGAGTTAATCGGGCTGCATATTAATCAGGGCCTTGAATACTCTTTGTAGGAGAAAGGCGAGAAGGAGGGGGTCTCTGATTTTACACCATTAACTTTAGGTGACAAATAAAGGCTGCTCTTCCTGCTGGGCTGTCACTTAGGATGCCTGGTTACAGCTGCACAGCTGATATGTTGGGGTTTTTTTATGTAGTGGTAAAGATGAAGAAGGGTTAAGGCAGGATGCACTGCACACAATGCAGAGCTGAACACAAGGAATATGTTCTTTGCCTAAAACCAGTCTGCAAATGTCATTTATCTGCACTGTGTAATAAACTGCTCTTACAAGGACATCTCAGAAGCATAACCAAAAGCACCTCTGTGCTTGAAACAAAGAATGCTTTTCACACGTGGATAATTTAGATTTCCAAATCCCTATAAAAGTCACAGAGATTCACTTGCTGCCCTCCAAAAGTCAAAGTATCCTTTAAAAAATCCTTTAAACTGTGCCACAAAAGGCTGAGCTGAGGATGGGACTGTGGCTGTCCTTGGGGACATTTCTGAGAGGCTGTTGTCACTGCTTCCCCTGCTATGATGTACTCATGCTTTGGGGCTACATGAGGTGAGCAGAAGCACAGCAACAGTTCACTTTTTAAAATCTCTTTTGAATTTGATTGATTCTACTGCTGTCCTGATGGTGTGCAAGGAAAAATGACAAGTAAAGAGCAAGGTTTGGGAAATTCTGCCGACTGCTACCTCCACACACTTCCCTTGCTTCAGATATCCAGATGTTAAACTAAATATTGAAGTGGTGACTTTGATTTCTCATGTCAAAAAATCTTACATTTTTTTTTCTAGAATTTGAAAGAAAGAGAGCAATTGTGCATAGTTAAGCTAGGGCACATGTAGCTTCCTTCACCATTACGTAAAGAAGGCAGACATTTAGCAACCACCAAAAATAAGACTCTGGTGTAGATAGTCACAACACAGCCTGACTGAAAAAAAACTAAAGATATTCTTCATTTTAAACACATGAATAATGCCACCCACTTCAATCCCAACTAAAGTCAGTGCTGTAACTTGTGTTAAGGTTAGGTAAAACTTAATTGGGGCTGCTCTTACAAGTGATACGAGCTCTTAATTAGAAAAAAAAAAGATAAAAATTCACAGTGTCCTTACTTAAGTACAAGACAAAATCCTTTTACATTACTAATTTATTTACATTTAATTATTTTTCCTCAGTTGCCTGAAGGGGAAGTTGGAGTCCTCTCACTTTGGAAGCTGGAAGCCACATTGATAATACATTAATTATAATTGATGATGGTGCTAACAATAATATAATCATAAGAGTGGTTTCCTATTTTCTACTTTTCAAATTCCCACAATTTTCTAAATTTTTCATTTCTTCAATGAAGATATCATTTTCAAATCAATTTTATGCAATTAGGTACCTCTGTTTTTTATTCCTGCTCCCTGAAATGAAAAATAAAGGGATGTATTACAAATGTGTAAGTACAATTAAAGTTCTTTCATTTGCATGTTAGTTTATACTTTGTATTTGAGAATGTTTAAAATATACTCGAGTGTTCTTTCAGAAAAGTTCACACTTCTTGTAATTGCTGGAATCAATTTTTTATTCCATACAAAAATCAATCCCTGCTTGCATTTTCTCATCATTCTCATTTTTTTCTATTTTTTTCTGGGAATTATCAATATTTTAATTTTTTTTTTTTTAAGGAAGACAATGACTTGAGGTTCATATTGGCATTGTCTCTTGCTCATCCCTGGATGACAAATTCAGAGAAGCAGAGGACATTAACCTGTTAATAGTGCCTCCTGTTTCTGCTACAAATATAGGCTGGTAGATGAAAAGGAGAAAATATTGATAATTCTCCGGGGTTTGCAAATGGTGAGAGTGGAGCCAAAACTGAGACTGCCACTTGTCATGCTGACTGTTTCCATATGCTCTCCATTTCTCTGCCTTTATCTAGCTGTTGTCTGCTGGCTTATTCTGCAAGATTTTGGGGACAGAGATATTTTTGTTCTTAAAATAAGAAGGGTCTGGTTCTGTGAGTGGGAGCCAAGGCACCACTTCAGTTCAAATGTACAGTAGTACACTGAGTATAAAGATTTGAGCAGTTCTTTTTAGCCTCAAATAATGGACAGTATGAGTATTAGTCATTCTAATTCTAACATTTTGATATTTAGACAGGCTCAAAATCTGTTTTTATTATTTGTTTTTTTTTTTTTTTTTTGCTCATATGTGTGATCCCAATTACAGAGAAGGTCTCCTGCTGTTGGTAAAGCTTTGAAGCTTTTTTATAGTTAGTTAAATTTGTTAATTCTTTTTGAAGTGATTTCACATAATTAAGGCTGTGAGTGACCATAATGTGTCAGGGCAACAGATAATTCTGTTGTGCTTTCGAAAAGAGGTAGGTGTCTTTTTTCTGTCTGTCTGTCTGTCTATCTATCTATCTACCTATCTATCTTTTTATTATGTCCTACCTCCTTTGTTGGGAGTCTTTGATGAGCAGGAAGTCAGTACTTAGAGTTGCCATAGAGTGATTAACCAGCAGAATTATTGGGAATCACTCCAGACTTAGCTCCAGATAGATTTAGCATGGATGTCAGAGCTTGAATGTCTTGGGAATCAAATAAACACTTTTCCTATAACCTACCTTAACTCCTTGGGCTCAACTCAACCACCTAACTCCCTTTTCTATTGCTTGCCTAGTGTTTTAATTTTGATGAGATGGCTAACTGGAGCTAATGGCTAGATGTGGCCTGACCTAACAGGTATAATACTGCCAGGACCAGTTGTTGACTGTCTTTAAGAAAGGATTAGCTGGACTTCTAGAAACAGAAGTGGGACAGTGACTGTGATCCCAATGGAAACTTTGTCTGGACATTCAGATTTGCAGTTGTGAGAAAGGAGACAGAGATGATTTAAATAAACTGAATTATCACCTACGAATGAAGGACAGGGGGTGAAGATGGACATGCACAAGAAGATTGTGAAAGAAAATTGCTTCAGCAGTGAGGAGATGAAGAACCAGAGTTTCCTTCTGAGATATGCAGGTCTTCTAAGGCCAATGTTTCCTTGACATGAAAACCCACTTTCTATGGATGTCTGACACTGTTATGAAGGGAGAAGTTTCGCAAGGCAGAAGCCAGAGTCACTGTTTTTCAGAATTGGAGGCTACCATGAGACATGGAAGTGAACAACGATTAGGAAGTAGCTCTGGAAAACTTTAAATGTAAACAGGACTTAGTGAAAGCAAAGACTAGAACATTTTGGAGTGGAACTGGAAAAACCACAGCAAGGAAAGAAATGACAGCAAACTGCTTCTAAACTCCTGCTAACCAATTTTTTTGCAAATAGAATCATGCTTGGGTTCCTCGTACGTGTTCATGCACAAAAATTGAAGAAAACTGAACTGACTGCAGTGAGAAAAAAATACCCTAGGATGAGGACCTTTTTCTAAACATTGGGATGCTGGTTTCCATGACAGCAAGGGAAAATTGACAGCAGGATAAAGGGAGGACCAGGACAGTGGTACAATTTCTCCTCTGGATATGGATGCCAGGCAGCACCAATGACATGGCTACTGCCCCCTTAATTCTTTATTCCCCATGAATCTACATCCAAAGAAGTTAATAACTTGTCTTAAGTTGATAACGTTGAGATGCAAAGACCAAAAGCATGAAGAAAATGTGCTTTAGCAGCTGACCAGTGTCTGGTTGTTGATGCCACCGTTCAGCAATGAGTACTTTAGGGGGGAGCCGTAGGGAAAGAGCCAGAGGGAGAAATCAAAAGAAGGGAAGAGAAATCGTGGAGGAGAACAGCAAGTAGGGATAGGTCAGTGAGGAGTAGTCAGAGCGGTTGTCCTGGTGTCTGTCCCATTAGCAGCATGTCTGGGACAAAAATAACAGCTGTAATAAGACCACAGTGTTCTGCTACAACTTCCTAACAGACCAGATTTCAAGAACAGCCTTTCAGCTATAACTATATGAATGCATTAAAAAAAAAGATTAAACTATACAAATCCACAGAATATATAAATCCTGATCCAACAAAACACTTGCCCATATGTTTAGCTCTAATGACATAAGCATTCACAGCTGCTGTGACTAATGATATTCTAGATATCTGTTATTCTGAAAATGTGGCAAAGAGTTTGAGAATGGTCATTAATATTTGCATCATAAATGCATCATTTTTTGTGTTCTTGTGATTTAAAAATATTAAAAATATAATAAAAATATATTCTTGTGATTTAAAAATATATTTGAAGGGACTTTCCTAACACAAAGTTTTTTAACTTGATAAACTGAAGCATTTCTTATAATTTTGGAACAAACTGTTCAACATTTTTTTGGTTCTTTCCAGTTCTTTCTTCTTGCTTTCCCACCCAGATTGTCCTATAGCCATTTGGTGAGGCTGATACAGTTTCATAAAACACTGCAATCTTCAGTAACTTTTTCTGAAGAGACTTTAACATTTTTTAATGAGTTTAAGTTCCAAATAAATATTTAAGAATGGGATTCAAGGCAAAAGAGAGCATTTGATGGTCTGGAATAAAGGCAACACAGGGAGGCAACAGTTTATCTCAAATGGACACCATAAAAAGTGTCTGCTGCCCTGTACCATTACTCAGTCAGCATATGGAACAAATAATTCACAGATATCTTATTTTTAACGTACTCTAAAATGCTTTTCAGCACATTCCTTTGCATTCCTGTGGCTTGTCAGGTCAGTATTTCTTAATTCAGTATTAGAAGTCTATCTTTAGAGGCCTAGGAGGGGAAGAAAAACTGCAGATGAGAAATTGGAAGCACCTATTTTATAAACATCAAATATTTCAGTTTTAGTGTCCGGGATCATGGATAATAACCTTGGGCTAGAAATGGAGTGCCTTGTAACAAGAGAAAATGTAAGTCTCTTATTTTTAGCCTCAAGGAGTCTCATGGTTCACGAGATAACACACCCTTAAACCCTTCATAGACTTAAAGTTATTTGTGCTGAGGACAGCGTGATTCCTGTGATGAAACTCTTGGTTTGAAAAAGAGTACCATTTTTAACGTTACATATTCAAAGCTCCTAAAAGGTTTGGATGGGACTGAGTAGCCTCAGACACAGATGGATTAGTGGGCAGAGTGAAGGAGAAGCATGATTAATGCAGCTGCATTAAAAGATGCATGATAAATGCAATTTATCATATGGCTATCACCATCATATATGTGCTATATAATTTAATATTAAATAATAGTAGGAGGTTTGTTACCAAATGGTAGGAGCACGGATGAGGGAGAGGGTGATTGAAGGGTTAGAGTTAGAAGTGATGTATTCACTGATAAGAGTGTAAAGGATTATAATTGTAAAGGGGCTACTGGGTAATGCAGAGTAATCAAATATTGCTTCTTGTATTAAAGTGATTTATTGCTCTTTCCTGAAATTAAAGCTGCTCAAGGCATTTTATGCTTAGGAACCAATTTTTGGAAAGGACTTATCCAGTTCTAAGGAGGAAAAAAGTGTAGGGATGAATAACCCTACTCTACATAATTGTTCATATTCCTGTTACATCTCACAATTTCACATGAGAAAGTAATAAAAACAACAAGAAAATTGTATTATAATGCCTGAGTCTTTCCTCTACTTAAGTAGTAAAACAGAAGGACACAGTTCTGTGGGATGTTGCTGAGAATAAGTAGTACCTTTAAAGCTATCTTTTTTTTGACCAGCCATTTGCCTGTCTGACATGAGAGGGTTTGTATTTAATTGTCTTTTATGCAACTAGATGCAACTATTTTGCCTTGTTAGAAGAATTATTCAGACTCCGCTTCAGTGTTCTTTTGTTCACATTGTTAGGCTTTCTAGTAAAAGTTGAGGCATATATTCCTGTTTTGATTAAGAGGTGAATGCTTTATTTAATTCAGTGTAGCCTGGTACCATTGTGTTGGGATCCTGAAAGAGCAATAGATAATACTCTTTAGTAGCTTCATAAAAGAATGATAAAGATGCCCTATTTCACCTTCTTTTCTGTTGGGAAAACTTTCATTTGCAGGGCAAACACCTAGGAGGGGGAACACCACTGGCTTCCTTAGCACGCTACATTGGTTATAGTACCCCTTTAGAGCGGAATATGGAGTTACCAGCTCTCAATGCTCTGGTTCTGGAGAGCATCTCGCAGGGAGGTGTCTGATAGCCTTCCTCAAATGTCACAGCCTGGAGGAGCAGCTTCTGCACCATGCAGGTTGCAGAAGAGGAGTGTGGTAGCAGACAAGTATAGGTGCTCTGTCCACAGGCAGCTGCTGCGTTTCTGATGTGAGGACTTCAGTGCAGGAAGAAGAGAGGTTTCATGACACGGTATTTCTTCCTTTATGTGGTTTCTGTTGTGGAGAGCCCTGATGGAAATAGGATAAGGACTGGAGTATACCTTAGAAGTAAAAGACAAAGACTCTACACTGAAGCTTTTCATAATACGGTTCTCCTTTCTCTTACAGTTAATCTCTTTTTCCCACCAGAAGGCAGGTGCTAAAACAGTGTGCTTGCATTGGATATTGTATTCCTCTATTTCTGTACTTCCCAGCCAATATTTTACTCTGAGATTTTTTGTTGCTTTTTGAAGCATATGCACACTAGTAGGATGAGACTTTTCCTTTGCACAAGGCAAGTCTGAGACTCCGTTGGTATGAGGAGTGAGAATGGCTTTGCTCTTCATTATTCACAATATTTTTGCAGTGATCTGGTATCTCAAGAAGGGAGAGTTCTGCTGGATGCTTTTAGCTTCTACACAGGAAATGCAGAATATTTTAGAATCTGGACACTTAAATCTCCAGACAAAGAAACAGTTGCAGCCAAACTGGTGATGGTGCCTGTTAGCAAGTGGAGGTGACAGCAACAAAACACCGCAGAAGTGTTCTTGCCTGAACCTGTATGTAGGCCCTGCTTGGTTAATTGATGTAGCCCTATTTGAGAGTTTTGGATGTTCTCCGTGGACTGAATGTTTAGCAAGAGTAGCAAGTATTGAGAAAATTTTAACCGCATAGGCTCCTATAGATGTGTCTTTGTGAGAAATGGAAGTAACATTGTGAATAATTGAAGTAAAAAAAAATCCATTTGCAACACATTTTAGAAGGTTTCAAGTGCTGAAGAAAAGCCCTGGTAGCTTTGTTCTATCAGATCTGATATTAGACTTCTTGAATATTGCACCTCCAGGACTCTTACTCAGGATTTGGGTATAAGCCAAAGTTGGTTGTAGAAAAAGAAATCTTGTCGGTCCCAAGTATTATGATGATCTTCTCCTAGGGAGTCATCCTTATGCTCCTCTTTCTTTTAGATGTTTTCTTAGCCTTCCAGAAAGTTCTAGAGCCATCTGCCCATCCTGATGCATGTATCTAATCCTCGCCTGGCCATTGTTTCTTTTCTGTTCTATAAGAACATTCATATTTACAAAGTGCTTCTGGTCCTATGGAGACAGCCTGTAATTTTTTTTGGTGTGTTTCCATTTCTATTGTTAATGTTCAGGAATATTTCTAGACTACTCTTGTTGGTATGGTCAAGTTTGTTTTTACATGAACCTGAGTCTTATTATTATTTGATTTTTTAATGATATATGTAGTATTGTCGTTATATCAGTTAACAACACTCAAGTGGTAGTAGATAAGCATGAATAAGTGTAGGCAGAAATAGTGCATAAACACAATGAACCATAATGGGAAGGTCTTAAAAACCAGGATATCAACATCCAACTGTGTGTTATTATCTTAGAAATGAATGTTTTTATATGATATAGAACTTCAGTGCACAGATCATTCTTTCTATGTTACAGGCAAGTGAGATTCTGTATGTTTCTCTGCAGAACAGTGCTTAGAAATGAACTCACTTTAACATTAGAACCTGAAATTATGGTTGTATGCAAATATATTTTATTAAAATGCCTTTGAGGCTTACCACTGTTTTGACAGTGCAAAAACAAATTAAAAAATGATACTTAATTTCGAGAAATGTTTAAATAGGTAATCAGAAATAATCAAAAGTCACCATCTCTTTTGGTAATGCAGTATGATATACAAGTTAGAAACAGTAGCTAATTTCATGGAGTATTTTGGGAAGTTACAGCTCTGTTGATAGTCTTGGGTAGAAATAAGCATCAAACATTAATTTAACAATAATATCCCCATAGAAAAAAAGAAAATTAAATAATTGTTATTGAATGGCATACTGAAACATTAGAATCTTTTTATTCAATATTTACCTTGAAGAATTTTCCATTTAATGTTTTTCTGCAAATAAATGTGAACAAGTTACCATTTGTCCTGTTTAGAGAGTAAGAAATATATTTAACAAATAAAATATCTGTCTTTATTTGGATCAAACATGAGACAACAGAATTTGGAAGGCTTGGGGATGAAATTAAAACAAATCATTTAAATAGCTTAATTGACTGAAAGTGTGAATAACAGATTGTAAGTATTTTCATATATTCACAAATGCATCATAAGTGGAATTTAATATTCAGTGGATGGAGGGAGCTTTCCAAAATCCTACAGAATTTGTTATTTTCATTCTTGCTCTGAAAAAAATTCAGCGAATAGCTAACTGTACATACACGTACTGTATTCTCTAGTCTTTGGGGAACACAATACTTATACCCCAGGATGGAGCCTTTGAAGTTCTATGTATGTTGGCATGCCTTTCTGTGCCTTCAGCTGCCATGATCCACATGTAAAACATAGCTAGGACCAAACCCTGCATGCCTGTCTACCGGTGACCCTCTCAGGTTTATGTGCTGTGGGATTCAGCCCATGGTCAAAATGCTCATTTGACAATAACAACCCACCCCTATTCCCAGGGCAAAGCTCCCTTTTACTTCTATTGGAGGCAGGGCCAGGCACTACATTTTCAGCTCTGACTCCTGGTCTTGCAGTCATTCATAATGTCACTAGAGATTTTAGCTCAGATTCAAAGGTTAAACGGAAGGTCTATCCTGGCTTAAACCACAAAAGAAAACTGTTAGTCCTTGCTGAGTACTTAAGAAAGAATGGCTTGTCATAAACACTCAAATGCTAGGATTACTGTGAAAGGATGTACTGTAATGAAATAATGGTGACGAGTGATTGGTAAATAGAACAACTAATTTTGTAACTCCTTCTTAAGGCTTCTGTAAACTTCATAAGTTTGAATCATTAAATATCTTTCATATTTTTCCAAACTTTCTTATATGATACTTTTCCCCTTAACATTTGTAAATGTACTATTGGCTGTAGATTGTTTTATGCTTATGAAAAATCTCTCTACTATTGTTGTTCTTCTGATCATGAAAAACAGTAATATTTTTTTAAATTTATATTATTCAGATACATTTATTCATAATACAACTGTTTTGTTTATATGCACAGGTCAGAGGGAAATAGAGCCAACACAAGTGAAAATACTCATAGTAAGTCAAATCAATCCTGTTTTTTTTTAAAGCATGGAAATCACAGCTTCAGGTGTCACAAGTGCTAACATGATATGCCATTCCAGCACTTATGGCCCTAGAAAAATATACTTTTTACACTTACTAATCTGAATCTTGATATGTTGGAACATCAATACCTATATTTTTATCACAGCTCTCCACTAAAGTTAAATTTAACATCTCATTTATTGGAAACTTAGCTCGTAAAATCTGGTATTTTCATTTTTTTAAGGAAGCATGAAAACATGCGTTTCTTAGCTTCTGCACTGTTTTAGCTGTTCACATTTTCATTTAAAATATCCCATTTGAAGGAATTTAAATGCAATGCCTGGTATCATCAATAGAAATACTTCTTCAAACCATGATCATACAAACACCAATTCTATGAACAAGAGAGATGACAGTAACAGGAAACTATATATATTTAATATATTCAAAGTTACTCTTTAGTAAAGAGTAGAATTATACTTTCGAAGTGCACTCTCTACTTCTGGCTTATAGGTCTTCTTCCAAATACTAGCTGTAATTTCATAAAATGCTTATTAATATTCATTAATAAAATGTAACAGAAAATATTTTTGGGCGAAATGCTGTCCTTGGAAGAAAGAAATAATTATATCAATAATTACAGCAAATTCTGCACACTGTAGGGGCACTGACACATGCCTTGCTGGACTTTCACAGATTTCTGTTGTTTGAAGATGAAATTTTTGTACAATGTTTGAATAGCTTTGACAAACTTTTTTCTTTAAGTACATATGGTCACAGCTCAACCTCTTTCCTACATGACTACGTTGAAATACCCATTTTCTGGACACTGGGGGCTCTTATATAGCATGGAAAGACAGAATGGGTCCCTGTTCTTCTCTTTCCTAGAGACTTGTTCATTTATTCAGGCTGGGAACACTATTATCTAAAACGTTTTGAAGTCTGGATCTTAAACCTGGTTGTCCAGAGGGAGGTATGAGGTATTCTGCAATGAGTTATCTTGAGCAGTGTTTACTAAGAACACAAAACATCTCAAACGGAGTTTGAAACTATGATTAAAGTATGTCAGTCAAGGCTGTTACCAGGTGACTCAAATTTTGTTTTGGTGCCATGCAATGTTCGTGTTGACAGACCAGGTCCCTGACTATGTAGACCATATGGATTTTGACTGATGTTATGAAATCTGTGTTATTTTATCATACATTTACCATCAAAGCCTCCAATATATCCCTAGACCTGGCCTAGCAAGGCCCGGCAACATGTCTCCTAACCTCAACTACAAGTAACTACATGATAATATAAGGCATTATATTGCATTTTGGGATGAAGTGCAGGGCTGGTGCCTGGGAAAACCTGTTTATTTCTTCTAGCTGTGACATTTGGTCTGGTAATATTATGATAATTTGTGTAAGCTTCGCTTACCTGTTTACCTGGACCACTGTTGCTACAGTAATTCTTTTTCTACAAGATCATTAACTCTAAATGACTCAGCCCAGTAGGACAATGAGTGTGTTGCTGTAGAGTGGCTAAGATGAAAGAAACTGCTTCTTCCTAGGTACAAAAAATGTAGGCTCAATAGAACAGAAAATTCTTGACAGAAGAGACAAAGGCAAATTAATCAGTCCCTGTTTGTAAAAGCAGACAAGCTGTCAGGACAGGGCAAGCTTCTCAGTCCTCTCTGGTTCAGAGGGAGAGGCAGACCTGAATGGACCCCAGCTCAGGGTGGAAGGAGGGAAACACAGGAAGAAGCTGGGGTTGTTGAAAAGCCCAGCCACATTCAGCAGGTTTTCCCTGTGGGCAAAGGAAGGATTTCTGAAGATTTTGTTGATCTTTCATACACCTGTCCTCAAAATGCAGCATGGGGATGCTGTGTGGTTGTGGGCAGGGAAAGTCTGGCTGTGAATAGGTGAGCTGGGTTGTGAAATTTGCTCTTAGGTCCAGGGCACAGGCCTTGGCCTTTCCTTTACTAGTTGCTTTTCGGTGTGAACCAGCCATCTGTAACTGGAAGCCCAGCTTTTAATTAATTAATTAATTTGTTATACAGAAGGTGTCTCGGAGTACAACTGATGTAGTATTACTATTGAGTTTCACTTGTGAACCAGCCATCTGTAATTGGAAGCCCAGCTTTTAATTAATTAATTAATTTGTTATACAGAAGGTGTCTCGGAGTACAACTGATGTAGTATTACTATTGAGTTTCACTTGATCTCAGAAAACAGCCATAAACTTAATTCTCCCATTCTGAGACTAAGCCATGGAAGAAGATGGCTGCTTTTATCAGCCATACATTACATATACAAATCCCAAAGATTGCTAAATACCTTCTGTTGTTTGATACTGCTATGCCCTGAGTAGCAGAATTCTTTATTTGGTAAGGTTGTCATTCGATTTATCATCTGGATCTGCCCCCCAAATATTTACCAGAAAGTTGTCATATTCCAAATATGTTGAAGAACTTAGCTTTGACCCATCTGGAATACATACATCTGTATTAACAGTACAAACGTGTAAAGATGACCTGTACATGATTAATACCATGCAGAAAAAGATTTCTGGAAATTTCGTAGCTGCAAAACTGAAGCCAGAGGAGTGAGGCACATCTGTGCTTGAAAGGGCACATCTACAACACACGACAGCTGTTGAGATGAGATTTCATTTGGAAGTGTGCAATGTCTTTTGTTTGTGTTCTTGTTCATGGTGTACTGTTTTGAAAATGTGAATATATACAGAAATAAACGTAACTATATTTCCAAGAAACAAAAGTATTAATTTCTAATAGTGAATGATACCCAGTGGGAGCTTTCAGCATCTAGTCTTGCCTTAGGTGTCTCCACATGGTTGCAAGATCCATGGAAGTTCTCTCACAAAACCTGGCTCTCTAGGCTGAGAAAGGAGGTAATTTTTATCAGAAGAATTTTTTTTCTGTTTCTAGTTCCTCAGCTCAGAAGAAGGCAGGAACTCTGGGATTCATAGATCACCAGGATTTTGCACTCAGTCTGTCTTGCTCATGGTCTTAGAGATCTTACTCTCTATGGAAATTTGATTAAAAAAGTAATCCCTTCAGAACATAAGAAAATAATAGAACAATAAATGGCTGCTTGTTTATGGGCAGTCATGCACAGTGGAATATGAAACAAGGAGGGGAGCTAGGAGGAATCCCTCCCATGCCTAAGTAATTCCATGTTCCTGATATATTGTGCATGATGCAGGTGGGAGAGGAGAAGTGGGCCTCAAGGGATTTATTTATCCTTCAACATTTAGTGTAATTCCCTTTTGCATCAATGGAGCCCGTGTTTGCTGAGGAAAGAGTTGACTTCATTTGTAATTAAAAGGTCTGGTTTATTATTGCAATAGGGGGGTGGACTGAAAAATAACAAATCTTCACCAATTAAAAGAGAAATAATTCTTAGATGTGTACAATGTACTGTTTGAAGTCTTGCCTGTGTCTTGAATAGAGACTTACTTCTATACATGTATGTGTTGAAGATTAAGGAAAACCTTGAGGGTCCAGTCAGAATCCTGCTGCACTGATGGAAGTCTCTACAATATATTCATTCACTCTTTCCTTCATCCATTCACTTGTTTCTAACAATGGCTGTTTCTAACAATTTTGTTAGCTGTTGGATTTCCAGACAGACAGAACACAGGGATGAATATTGTATTAGCGTTTTATTTTCCAGTCATTGAGGTAGATAACTGACAGCATAAAAACATTTCCCATGAGTTTATTTTCCTAACTTTTATCTTAATTCCTTTAACCAACGCTGTAAGAATGTCAGCTGCGAACCTGAGAGGCTGAAGAGGAGCGTATTGTCTGAGGAAACTGTATTTGCAAGTCTTAAGTGGTGCTTGACATCATGGTAAGAATGGTTTATCTTTGACTTCTGCTATGAGACGTGGTCCTTGTTATATGACTGTCTATACAAACAGACTAACATGGTTTTGTCGAGCTGCAGAAAGGTTTTTTTTCTTGCTAGATTGCTGTCTGCTTTTAAACTATCCATTTAGTGAAAGACTGTTAGCAACAAACCTTGACAATGTATTAAGCATTCACAACCATGTAGATTTATGGTTTAAATGAAGTGACTACGTCACTCACAAAAAGCTCCTGAGTATAGAAAAGCATGTCTTCACCAGCTTTTGTAAAACACAGTGTTAATAAAATGCCTTCAGTCTACAGTGTAGTTGATTAGGCAGAATAGTAACCCAGAGACAGTTCTTTCAATTTATTTCCTCAATGGATGGATGATTTTTCTTTAAAAGGCAGGACTGAAATGGTCACCATGTAAGAAAAAAGTAGGAAGACAGCCCCCCTTTCTGAAAGATTATCTGCCCTGGTCAAAACACAAACAATGCAAAAGTGCAAGGGCTTTGTTATGCATGGGGCCTATTGGCCATTTCAGAGCAGTCCTCTGTGTCACTGAACAAAGTTGATGACAGATGGTGAGATTGTCCTTGTGAATTTTTCACCTTAACGTGACAGGCAATATGGAAATGCCCTGTGATCACTGGGGATTCTCCAAAAGTCCCTTGATGATCAAAACTAATGAGAATCATTTTAAATTTGTAGCCTGAAGCAGTTTTAAAGATTTGTCTTTATGTGTAAATTCTTTATACTATTTTACAAGAATGGGAAACAGTGGATTAATACAATTGATTTCACATTGTATTTATAAAAATTAACATTTGGTTGGTCAGTGAAGAAAGAGAGTTTATAAGATAATTCCCCTATGGAAGTAAAAGTCTTAAAAACATCAAGAAAAGTAAGCAACTAATCAGAAGAAAACCTGGAGCACTCTGTAATCTATATTCTGGAAATATACCTGTCCCATCACGCACCTCCACAAATTCTGATCGAGTTTATCTATGTTAGGTTTTTTCAAAAGATAGAATTATTTAATTTTGCACTACATTTCTTTTAAAAAAGAAAATGCAGTCTGTGATTCCAGGGCCAAATGCTGTTCTGCTTAAATTGTACCCAGCAACGTTAGTAGGAATACTTGGGGAACAGGATTCAGTCCTTCACAAACCTTACTTCTGCTCAGGACTTGAGCTACCGTGCATCAGAAAATGAGGCAACTCTCTATCAGGGCAGCAAGAAGCCCACCCACAGGCAAAATAAGAACTCTGCATCCAGACTCTGCCTTGTGTGATATCATTCATGCTCCCCTGCTCTCAGCCTGTGTTCTAACAACGATGTTTTGGAGAAATGTGTATGTTTGATGGGAGTTATGAGAGGGTGTTGGGGAGGGCCGAGTCACCTTTTCACCAGGAACTGAGGAGTGTGGAAAAAGAAAGTCTAGTCTCTGTGGTAAACTGACTGAAGAGGACATGTTTTGGGCCCTTGTAAGGGCTGGGCTGAGAGGAGAATTGCCAGGTACCAATATCTCCATACCGACTGTGTGATCTGCCTACAGTAACAGTGATTATCACAGACTCCGATAGCACAAAGTCTTTCCATTTTGGTTACTGGAATAAACGATGAGACACTATGCTGATAAAGACTAGAGTACAGGGATGTAACATTTCATGCCCTGCTTTGACTTTGGTTTTGGACTCCAACTTATCAACTTTCCAGAACGAGTGCTGTGTGTTTTGTGTATATCCCTGTGAATGTTTCAGGTAGCCTATTGGAGAATTGGCTCCTATTCTCCAGTTGGCTATTGGAGAAAGGCCTTGAAGTCTTTTTCTGCACAAAGCTTTTATTTTCAAATGGAAAGTGTCATAATGATTGTCTTGTATGACTCCAGCATGACTCTAAATATCAGGCTCTGCACGGCACTTGCTCAATGCTCAGGTTTTTATTTTACTTTACTTTGTACTTAAGCTATCCTAATTATTGATTGAAAGGTGGTTTAAGAAAAGCCTAGAGAGCATGAGCTGAGGGAAGCTTTTTGTGTTCTGTTGATGACTGAACTGAACCAATCTCACATACACAAGTAATTCTTCCTGATTTTTAGAGGCAGAGTGTATCCAGACTTTGAATTGAATGAGTTTTCAGTTCTTGGTGACTTTGTCAATGGGGCCATTTCAGTTTTTTCTGCTATCTAGTTTTAACAGTTTTAGCTTCTAACATGGATTTAGACATTTGTCTAATTCTCTAAAGACATATACCTATATATAGATAAATATAGATCTATAGCTCACAAATGCAGATAGTTTAGATTCAGTAGAAAATCAATTCTGGGAGTTTCAGGACACATTTTACCAGTTTTTATATGCATTTATATACATAATTGATATCTGTTCAGAAATATGATATATTAAGGAAAGATGTTTATTTGTGTGTGTTTGCTTGTCTGTCCATTCTATTTATTTATTTATTTATTTGGGGAAGGGAATAAAAGTTGGTTTTGACAGTTTTTCTAGCTCTGATTTTAATGGGAAAAAGTTTGCTATCATTTCTTCATTGTCAGCATCAGGTACTGTAATTTGCTCATGTAATACATTGTGGCCCAAAGGTATATTGCCAGCCAACAAAGTGAATTCATAACAAAAGAATCAATAGCTCATTATTTTTGGACTCAGAATACTTTGCATGTTGCTTTAGAGATTTCATGACATTTAGATTATTTGCAAATTAAAACAATCTCTGGATCAATCCATTAAATTGTCAGTTAATCTTTCTAAATTACACTTTATTTTAAGCTTTCATGTAAAAAGAACATTAACTTTATTTATTTTCGAAACATGCTTTTGAAGTTTGAACTAGTTTTCTAACTGGATGATCATGTTTGCTTCTGAGCAGTTGTTCTATTACAACTCTCCATAAAGCCCAACAGCAAAACAGTGGTAGATGTTAACATTCATCTAAAATTATGTCTGACAATTCATACAATCGTGGAATCACTTAGGTTAGAAAAGACTTTTGATATCAAGTCCAATCATCAACCCAACCTACTAAGTCCCACCACTAAAATATGTCACTTAGTGCCATATCCACATTTCTTGAATCCCTCTGGGGACAGAGAATCCACCACTTCCCTGGGCAGCATGTTCCAATGGCTAACCACCTCTCTATTAAGAAATTCTTCCGAATCATGTCCAATCCAAACATCCCCTGGCACAACTTAAGACCATTTCCTCTCATTCTATCCCTTGTCACCTGTGAAAAGAGACTGACACAGTCCTTGCTGCGATCAACTNGGAATCACTTAGGTTAGAAAAGACTTTTGATATCAAGTCCAATCATCAACCCAACCTACTAAGTCCCACCACTAAAATATGTCACTTAGTGCCATATCCACATTTCTTGAATCCCTCTGGGGACAGAGAATCCACCACTTCCCTGGGCAGCATGTTCCAATGGCTAACCACCTCTCTATTAAGAAATTCTTCCGAATCATGTCCAATCCAAACATCCCCTGGCACAACTTAAGACCATTTCCTCTCATTCTATCCCTTGTCACCTGTGAAAAGAGACTGACACAGTCCTTGCTGCGATCAACTAATTGTAGAGAGCAATGAGATCTCCCCTCAGCTTCTTCTTATCCAGACTAAATTCAGTTCAAGCACTTGGTACTGTAAGTGGAGCCCCATATTGCTATTATTTCTGTTACAGAAGAACTGGGCTTGAAATACCTTCCTCCTTCAAATTGTCTTTTTTTTTTTTTTTTTTTTTTTATNCCACTTCCCTGGGCAGCATGTTCCAATGGCTAACCACCTCTCTATTAAGAAATTCTTCCGAATCATGTCCAATCCAAACATCCCCTGGCACAACTTAAGACCATTTCCTCTCATNAAAAAATCTGGTGTTTTAAATACCCTCCCCCCTTAAATTTTTTTTTTTTTTTTTTTTTTTTTTTAAGGTGGTATACAGTGCAGATAAACAAGTTAATAGGTCACAGATAGAAGGAATGTGTCTTTTGAGTTAAATTATATAAAAGTAACTTTTTAATTTCAGTTGTATTATTTAGATATTTTTTAACTATTAAATTTGCACTTTGACACCTCAGTCTGTCCTCTTGCACTCTGGGCTGCCCAGCATGACTGAAGATCCAAATCTACAATGAGCCTCCAGTTAGGTAGTGACTAAAGCTCACTTAGTTACTGATTCTTGTGCCAACGTCCCCTAAAGCCACTTGTCTGTGGTAAGACCACTTTGTTTCTCCAGCTGTATATTTTCCCATAGCTCCCAGAATGCTCTATTCCTAGGAAGACTGCTTCCCTGGAATGCTTTAGCAGCCACAGAGCTGTCTACATTTTCTGATTGCTGCATTTCACCTTAACTTGTCAGCAAATAAGTTATTCTTCATTTTTGATCCTCTCTTTAATCACCTCCCTCCCTCATGTCCTTCTGTGTTCCTGCTTTGTGATGCACAGAGGATGCTGCTGGTGCTGTGCCTTTCCCCATCCTTCCTAGCAGCATGCTTCCTGACTTCAGCCTTCCACAAGCCCTTTGTGCTTGGATGGAAAGGAGCAGGGAGATTTTGCTCTGGTGAGTTTACTCGGTTTGTTAGTCTGCAGATTTTGTGACAGCATATAAACCAGAGGAATACGGGCAGCTACATGTGTTCAAATTTGTGTCATCCCAGCATCTCTGGGCAGCAGAAATTCACTAAAGAACAAGAGCTTGAAGGATTTTTAGCCCAGAATCCCCTCTTGTTTTAAACATCCATCATTATAGGTTCCACTGACCTGAATATCCATGGAAAGCAAACTAAAAGCTAGTAATTGAATATTTTCTTGCAGAAACCACTCTTTGCATAAACCACTTTCAGAGTATGCATATTTCTGCTGCAGGGGTTTCTACCTGATCGGGCTGTGCCAATGAGCAATGACAAATAAAAAATACATCAAAAAATATCCCAATAATGCACATATTCTTTGTACAGAATAAAAAGCCACATTTTCTTGTTGTATTTAATAGACTATTTTGTCTCAACTCTATATGCTTTACTCTTTATTAATTTACTCTTCTTACTAGAAATGATCGTTTAATCATACAACAGAGACAATCATGTCTGTGTGGATGTCTGTGGAGAACTTTGACAATTAGATTTCATTTTTCTCGAGCAACATGCTCAACCAGTTTGAACCCTCAGAAGGCTTTTCATGCCCTTTGGTTTTGATACTAACTATATTTTCCATCAGGATGGCAAAATTTATTTTCTTCAAGCACTAAAGCTGCTCAAATGCACTGTTATGTCCTAGATAACTTCTGACCACCTATGTTAGAAACGTAAATTAGACGTAGTTAACAAGAATGCTCAGTCCCACAGTAATACTATAAATGCTGTCTTCTCCCTGTTGATACTGCCCTAGCGCAAATAATTAATTCTGGCATACAATAATACAAGCAAGACTTCTGGACAAAAGCTAACTTTTTGTCCTCCAAGGTCTGAGTGACTTGAAAAGACATCATCTGTGTTACTCTTCAAATGCTCTTTATTGAGTCAATGTATTTGATTCTACATTTATTCTCTGTTTATTCCACTAAAATTCCAGTATTTAAAACTGTCACACTCTTTTAAGAAGACTTGCTGCTTGATGCAATTCCTAATGTATTAAAAGTTGAAAACATCTTTAAATGGATTTGTGACACAAGGGAGTACAAATATATGAGTTCTGATGTTCGTGTTATTCATTATTTGTAGTGTGGCAGCGCTGGTGATTCACTAATGTGCTTTGAGATGTATAAACACAGAAATGAAGCATCCCAAAGAACCTGTAACTCTTTTGTTCCTCTCTTGCTGATTCCCATATGAGTTGCTGCAGTGACAGCCCCCTAGATGGAATCAATACTGAAATGTTGCTTTTCCTAAATTGAAGGCCTGCAGCTTTTCTGGAGGTGTTAAATATCCCTTAAATTCTCTACTTTAATAATGATTATATTCACATTTAATGGGGGCTTTCAAAATTAGAAGCTGAAATCACAAGCCTTGACTTCTTGAATACTAACACAGAGGGACATTGAATTGTCCTGTCCTCCTGACCTCGTGCAGCTGATCCCTTGTGTGACAGCAGAGAATTTGCCAGACACCAACTGGAAACCTCCAGAGATAAAAGCAGCAGTGCTTCATCCTGGGCTAAGGGTTGAGAAGTGAAGCTTTGAGGAGGCTCTGGTCATTCATGACCCAGAGCCAATGCCACAGCTGTAAGATGTTACCTAGAGGGTTGCTCTAGTGCTTTCCCAGGTCTTTTTCAACTTGTTGCTTCTCATCTCATTCACTGTGCTGTTCTGGAAGTAAGGGAAGAAAGGGATCCAGTCTGAGAGCAGCTCTAACAATACGGGTCTATCACCATCTTTGCAGACTCAATCCATAGAAAAGTTCGACTAATAACTCAAAGGTGGTGTCATTACCAGCCCCGGTTGCCAGAATGGCAACGCAGGAGAGGGTTCCTGATTCTTGTCTGTGTCAGGAAATCTCAGCCCTCTGTGTGCAGTGTGTGCTCTGCTGCACAGCTGAAGATCTGCATTTGCTATATCCTGCCAGGATTTCCCCTATTTCATCTTTCCATTTAATATTTCTCACTGCCTGCTGAAGCCAAGATGATCTGAGTGTCAGTGGAAGCAAATTTGTGCCTGAATTTCAAAGGATGCAACCGGAAAAGTGGTGCTTGGACAGCACTCATGGGGAGGAACTGCTCACGCTTCCTGCAACATTTGCAAATAGCAGCTTGTTTTTGTTTTTTAAATGGAAATGGAGGATGCTTATTCACAGAACTACTTTTAACAGAGAAAATAGCAGAACAATATAATTTTGGGAGGAGAGAGGTGGGAATGGCGACAGGATGCCAACCTTGATCGTAGACCTTGCTGTTTTGATTGTCCTGTGATGAAAGCCTTTCCTGTTCTCCTGCTGCTCCTTTTCTGCTTGCTGCTGATACATCCACATAACATGATGTGGGATGCCATGCCTGGGTTCTTAAAGTGTAGGTATGCTATAGCTAATTGCTTTGGGTGCTGTGTTGTGCAAGCATTCCTAGGGTATTTCTGGAGCTGGTTTGGTCAATGTCATCTCTGCATATCAGTTCAGACATACCCAGAATTATCTGCTTAGCAATTGCCAGACAGAAGGTAGTTAGTTACTTTTTTCTGCTGCATTTTTCTAGAGAAAGAGAGAAGAACTGAGAAAGCAGTGCAATCTGGTGCTCTCTCTCCTCTCCTTTCTTTTTCCTGCCCTTGGTAGGCAACTAGTGAGTTATGAAAAAATCTTACTGATGAACGCTCTCATGAGGATGTCTGTGAGTAGTCTTTGACAACCCCTCTTTTTTCCAGTACCCAAATATTTTTGCAGAAATATTATAATTATGGGAAGAACCCCTTTTCTATTAAAAATAGAAAAAAAAATTTAAAAAGCAAGGAGGCAAAGCAGTTCCAATGTAAACTCCTCCCTTTTGTCTTCACCCACTGGATGTTTATGATAAATTGAGTGCATCTTATCTGTGACTTGCTTACATAATGAGGTCAGTCTTCATTGTCTCATTGCCGCTCTCTCCAGAAGGAAAAAGGATGAGCTTAGGTTTCAGATCTTTTGTAATTACACGAAAATATGCAGTTAAGACATGTTCTCCTCACAGAATTCTCAAAGATTTTCCATTTGATCCTTCCCACTATTTTAAGAAGAAAGTGTTTGGAAATATCTGTACTTTTTACATTGCTCTGATGTTTAGTAATGCACATTGTACAACCATATTGGATGCATGATTGGTGCCATTCCTACCTGCCTAGAAAGATGATGACAAAACATCTCAGGGAGTGTTTTCGCCCAAGTGATGCACACATGGAATTCCCATTAATGTTAATGTGAGTTGTACAGATCCACCCACTGAGTGAAGGCAAGGCCAAAGATGTCATAGTTATATTAGGGTTTATTTCTTTTGTGGCAGACAGACTTCTAAGTGGCAGGGAAGTTTCTTTGAATTTAACAAGAAGCCATGATTCAAAATGCCACTTCTACAAGATATGCAGATGTATCACCACTAAATTTCATACCCAAATCTTATAGCTGTAGCTGATCTTACTAAAGAAATAGGCTTCCATTTAATGTCTTTCACTAATTTCCATAATACCAGCATGATGGCTGGAACTCAATAAATGATTTTAATAAATTGGCATAAGCTGAAAATGAGGAAAGATGAAATTTAAAACATACTCCAGAATGATTCTTTCTGAAGGAAGAAATGAGGATGAATTGAGCACCCAAGGCAATATGGAATCTAAATTCCTTCCCTATTTTCATTTGCCAGCAAGAATCTAGTGCGAACGTGTGTGCATCTTGGCATGTCGGCTGAGGTCCAATATTTGTACTTAAAACATCTGGCACAAATTCTCTACAAGTGAAGAGGCAGGTTTTGCTGTTCTGTCACCTGCTGTCCATGAGCTTCATTACTAGTAGTGTGATTGTTTGCATTGATCAGATAAAGGAAAACACAGATTTTGAGCAGTTCTGGAGAACTTCACTGTTTAAGACATGAAAAGAGGCTTACTGTTTTACGTTTGTTATTGCTTTTCCAAAGGTGTTGAACTCTTGGTCAGCAGTCAGTCATGAACGGATTACCACCTTTGACAGTTTGTAGGAGCTATTTCTAAAAGCCAGACGTGCTTAAATATTTAATATGAAGATGCCTGGTTGTAGTTAGAAACCTTTAAAAAAGCTCTGAATTTCATGTATGACACTCATTTGCCCTTCAAGTTGTAAGAGTCAAAACTGTATTAAAATGGATTTTTTTTTTTTTGTTGTGGTAATGAGAACAGAAATACTGGGGCCTTGAACATATTCTCGCAAAAGGACTTATTATAGAGAAACTCCCACAGCCATGGCAGATGAGATACAGCACAGGAAATACGTTTGCTGATCGAGAGGTATTTTGTCATAAATGTTCTTATAAGCAGTGCGAGTTAATTCTGCTTTCCAAAGCTGCTGGCAAATTATGGGCTATTAATGCACAACATTTTCTGGCCCTAGAATTGGATATACCTGAGCTTTTGCATGTCCTGCTGTGGGTGCTGAAGATGTTCTTTGAGGCCAAGAGGGTTCTGTGGCTCTACCTTGCCTCAGTAGATAGGCCACAGTCAGGACAGGGGCTTAAGCGCTATCCCATGAATGTCTGTAGTGTTTGAATATTACCACTTGTCCTTAGCATGATTTAGGCTAGTGCCAAATAGCATTTTCTGAGACAAAGCCTTGGCATGTTCTGAGGAACACCACAGGTTAGGGGCTGCTCTCAGTGGGTAGGCTAGATTAAACTACATTGTTATGGGGAGGAAAAAAGTGAGTTTAGCCAGATGGCCATGAGCCATTATGACATTTGGCTTTAGGGTTCCCCAGTCTGTTTTATTTATCAGTGTAGACGTCACCTGCAAAGTCTCATATGTTTGCAGCACTGGGATGCCTGTTAGTAACTAAGACAAAAATAACCTGATTCCTTTGAAGCTTTTACACACATTGACCTGGATTGCTCATTTTTTTCAAGGACTTTGTTAAAAAAAAAAAAAAAGACAACATATGAATTAAATCAATTTGATATCTCATCTCTCAAGTGTTCAACTGATAGTCTGTCAGCTAATCCTGGTTGCTCTCTTTCCCAGGGCACCTTGGAGACACACAGGAGTTTGCTCCAGGCTAAATTAATTATTCTAGTGATGGTGGCAGCTGCATGATCCCAGCTGCCTTCTTTTCTGGCCACATGATAGCAGTAGGGCTCCAAGAAAAAGGGCCACAGGCTCCATGAATTAATCCAGTATTGGGGATCCACTCCTGGCTGTACTTGTTCAGGGGACAGCCCTTGAGCATACACAGTGTGATATGTGGGAGGTCCATATCTAAGTCCCAGGAAGCACTAAGTCTACTCCTTGGGTCTGATTATGTCTGCTGATATTTGCAGAGCAAGAAATAGCCCTTTCAGCCAGAAAAGCTGTGTGCTGTTGCTGTACAACATGTCTTGGACTCCTGGCCAAATGTCACTTTGTTCCTTCTGAGCTCATTAACTCAAAAGAAAACATTTGACTCTAAAGAGTCTGGGTCTTTCTGTCTTCCTTGCATGACTTGTGTTTTGGACCAGAGAGGATGATTTGACCCTGGAAGAATTCATTCACAGAAGTTCCTAACTCAATACATGTGTAGGCACCTAGCTCCAAATGAATGCTCAGCTATTGCCTATCCCTGCCAGAGCCCTGTGAGCCTTGGCATGAGCCTTCATCCAGAGAATTCCTAGCAACCATCATATCTTCTGTTTGGTATGATCCTCTTCAAGCGAAAGAACTGAGAACAGCAAACTCCTCAGCGTCTGAACCATCGGAAGATCACAAACCATGGCTGTGTTTTCCTTCTTGGCAAGTCCTGATATAATAAAATATTTCAGGATGTCTTTACCAGCTTGGGTCACAAACAAAACCCAATGACCCATTTCAATGCTCAATAGCCCGGTGCATAGAGCACTCATGCACAATGTGCAGCCTTATTTTCTTTTCCTACTTGCTTTGGAACTCAGATTTGAAGTCGCATCTTACTCTTCCAACAAAAAAATCTTCTACCAGATCAAGAATGCATTGGCTATCACACAATAGCATACTCTAAGATGAATCCCTCATCTCCTGTCAGTGAAGCTAATCTACTTAATATAAAATACTTAAAATATTCATAGTAAATATTCAGACTCTATTGCTTAATGACTGCGGCTGATCCCTGGAAAACTGGGTTTCTAATCACTGCCCTAATGAATAAACATCTGAGATTTACAGGTAGTGGACTATGACAAACAGAAAGTACTCCTTTCAGAATAGGATGCATTATCCATGATTATTTAGCCAAGAAATTATTAGAGCTTTCTTCAGCTCCACGGGGGCAAATTTTGACTGAAGACCCCTGTCTCTAGGAGGAAATTATACTTGCAGTGCGAAGATATCATACTGATAGCCTTTGATAAAAAATAAAAATAAAAAAGAGCCTAAGACAAATTCTTTAACCCAGTCTCAGTATTGTTGTAGCCTACAGGAAAGGTCTTCAACCAAAATTGCAAAGTTAGACTGACAGTGGTGCTTTTGGATGATTGCTCCTATTCATCAGACTTCCAGTCCTTAGTCACATCAAGATGAAGAGGGTTACATTGTTCTTTCCATAGTGCAGGCTTAGAAAAAAATAATGTTGTCCTACTCACTTATTATCAAATTTGAAAAGTTTCCTGTGGAAATGCTAAGATTTACCCCAGCTGAACTCTCCTTTTTAGGCAGTAACTATCTCAGATTGCCTTCCATGGGATGCTAGACTCAATGTAGACAATCAGACAGGAAAATGTGTGCTAATGTACTAATTTCATCTTCATTTTAAAATCATTATGCTAAAAAAAAATCAAGTTTCCAATAAACTGGACTTTTCTCCTACAACCAACTTAGAAATCCAGAAGTCAAAGTTTTGCCTTGTCACAAGCTATAAGTTATGGTGGCACAGCAATATCTTTTACTGTCCGGATAAAAAAGGAAATTACTAACTCCATCCTTGCCTGGTGATGCAGTTAGCTGCCTGAGGTCTCAGTGGTTTCACTTCATTTTACATGAGGAAGTACGAAACTGACATACAAAAATTCCCTTGAGCCATCATTCATAATTGTTAAAATAAAAACTTTTTGTAAGGCTTTTTGATCTATCCACGCATTGATTTTTATGCAGAGAGCATATTTTTTCCCCAACAAACAAAAGGTCCTTTTACATTTGTTACACAGCTTTCCATTTCAGTTTTCCTTTGTTTGTATTTTGATAGCATATTTACATTTATCCATTCTTCATATTCTCTGAGATAATCTTCTGCCTTCTCCAGGTATTGTTGGAGTTGCTAACTTCAGTAATGAGGCTCTCTTACCTTTTCTCAGTAAAATCATCCAAACATTTTAGCAAAGATATTATTGCTGCCATGAACCCAGGCTCCCAAGTTCCGTGAGAGAGGACTGTAGGGCTTTTCAGATGGATTTTTTTGTAGATAGACTGCATAGATTTGCAATCTGTAATTATGAAGCTTACAAGCCTCATACTTCTAGTATTTAATTTCTACACATAGGCTATATCTACAGGAATTGTTGATTGTGCCACTGTGGTTGAAGTCCACATGTGTAAGGCATCTAGAATGATTGTAAGTTAAAACAAGTGCACAAATAGGGATGATTTGTGAGAAGCACTGACATCAGTATCAGCATCTTCCATGAAGTACTGAATGTACCAGGTATGAGTGAAAACTGCACCATGAAGGAGAACAGGGAAGTTCATGGTAAGAGAAAATGAATGAAGTTGGATGGCTTTGGAAGATGCTACTGTAAGTCTGAAAAGCCCAAGCACTTTCTTGTTCAAACTAGCTACTAAGAAATTTATACTGTGCCTGCTGATCATTTTAGTCTAAGTAAAACAGTAACGAGGGTGGCCAAATACCAAAGAACAGATGAAACACACAAGTGTGCTTACATATGCATTAGATGAGGGAAAAGTCAGAAATGGAAGATCTGATCTTCAAGCTTTTGCAAGGAAGCTGTAAATGAAGTCAAGTTCTAAGTGGAGTGCATTTAAAAAAATTAAGAATGATAATTGTTATTTGTTCATAAGGAGAACTTAAATTAATTTGATCAATTTCTACAGCTCACACTTGTAGTGTATATGCTTTTATGCTTTATGCTATTGCAGCTATGTGAATGCACCAAAATCTCAGCTTTTAAGGAGGAAAAAGACTCTTTCTTCATGGCTGTAAAGAAGAAGCTAGAAAATAGGATCCCAGAAGGCTTAAGATAGAAAAGTGAGTCATGAGACATAAAAAGTTAAAAATATGATTCTATTGATTTTTATAGCAACTTTTCAGCTCTTTGATGTCTGTCTGAAAATCTATGAACAGTTGTTACGGAGGGACCTTGCTTATGACAGTCAGTGCCTCTGAGCTCCTAAGTTCAGCAGGAAGAAACTCTGAGTTCAATGTTGTGGCAGCACGTTAGCTTATCCCTTCCCTTTCTCTCTGTGTCCATAGCTTCCATGGAAAAGAAGTTCAGGTGCAGAACACTTGGGTAAATGAACATAGCACATGCCACTGTTACCTTTTTCTGAAAGTATTAGTTATATGGACAGTCAGTGCAAGACAAAAGAACCTATCAAATACAACTGACTTGTACAGATACCCGTCTTAGATCGGGATGAATCACACAGGAACCGGCCACCCTCCTTCACTGTTGTTACTGGAACCAGAATAATTAGGCCAGGCCAGCTGTATCTCATTTAGGTGCTTCATATCAGGTGAAAGGACTAATCACAGGTTATTAAACTTTATCCAACAGTCATTACAAGTAGAAGGAAATTCCTCATGTGACTTCTATGAAGCTAAATGCACAGTGTCAAGCTTGTGTTCCAAAATGGAAAAAGTTGTTCATTGTGCTAAGTATTTTATTAAAAACAGCCAACTATAGCATGAGATATGCAAGCTAAAGGCACTCAGAGAAACCTCCAGAGAAGTAGGGAATCTGTCAGTGGTATCTGTTTTAGTTATTTAGGCCCATGTATATTTAGAAACTTTCATCTACCGAGCCAAATACTGCCAAGTCAGTGTGGATAGTGCATTGTCATCCTCTAGCATTAGAGAGTTTGCTAATTTGCTCAATTATTTTTGACAGAGGAGTGAGGAATGAAATATTTTTCATATTAGAAAGTGACAGGACACAGTCACCCCTGACCTTTCCCTGTAAATCTTTGAGAAATCTGGAAACATTGTCCAAAGGCCCAAATATGGGGAATTTGGCAAAAGGCAATGCCTCACAAAAAAAAGGCCACTTGACAGCCTAATTCTAAGTCCCTTTGGCAAAATATGGGACACTATGAGTATCAAAGGAAAGTTTCTTTCCCCAGGGACAAAGCTATATTTTTTTGCCTGGTCTAGATCAAATTACTATTTTCACTTGACATCTCCCAGTAAATCCCAGTCTCTCTTGGCCTTAAGCAGATACCACCTAGGAATTTGCCAGCCCAGATGGTGAAAGTGGTCAAAATTACAAGCAAATGTGAAGAAAGGCTTGAAAAGAGAGGTATCAGGCAGTCTTAGGGTGGAATGCCTGTCACTTCCACCTGCAGGTAGCAAACACAAAAAGCACACAAAAGACCCGCTATCATTGATTATCTATTTCAGGTGTTTGAGTGGATAGCTTCCAAATGCAAGATGTGTCCGTGACTCACACAAAAATGCTCTAAAAACATTGTTGCAGGCATGATCTGATGTCTGGGGATCATATATAATAAAGCACTACGTATTTCCTCAGGAGGCTCTTTTGTCTCAGGAGATGATAAAGTACTGAGGGTCTTACAGACGGCTCCCATTCAGAGGAGCAATTGCTAATTGAGTCTATTTAGTTATCAAGGACAATCAAAGCCATATTTTTCTGAATCAGTAGGCACCAAACAGAAAGAGAAAAGCTCTTTGCACGTGGCTTCGAGCCCCATTCACACTGGGCTTGCTGTTTCCTTGAGCTTTATTTCAAGTGCTGGTTCTAGCTGTAACCTTGGTGTTTCTAACCCTGTTGTGAGGGTTCTTGGGGGGTATGTGACAGCTTGTGCCTCCTGCTGCTATTTCTGTAGCACTAATCAGACCTCTCTACATCACAAATGCAGGAAATACTTCTGCTTGTAAATCCATGGCACTTGCATAGACCACAGACAGGAACTGGATAAACTTGCAGAAAAACCCTACGTACATACATTTTAGATCTAGGATTTTTCTATTAAATATATACATATGAACACCTTGTGTGTGCCTGAATTATGATATTTGAGACAAGTTTGGGCCCTCAGACTTCTTCTATGTACCTATATGCTAGCCCCATAGTAAAGACTAAGATTTTACTCCCATTCCGTGAAATGGTTAAAGTTTTCATGCAATAAACTGTATCTTTAAAACTGGGTTCAAGATAAAATGTTGAGCAATGGCACATAGCTGCCAGATTCTCCCTGGCAGCTACAGATCACATGCCATAGCCTGAAGAGCGCTGGGCCCTAGGTGTCTGGGTCCTGCCTGTTTCATTAAGCTCTATGAAGCTGGCTGTCAGCTATTAGCATGCAGAATATTAGCAACACCATACCTGTCCAAGAGGAAAAAAGGGCTTCTGTACAGCTATATCACCGTAATCCATTCATCATTTTATTGAACTGAAGCTTGATAGGGGGTTTCTCAAATACATGTGATGCCTGATGCTGTTCCGAGTTTTGTATTTTGATCTCAGATTATGCTGAAAGATTTGTGCAAGCTCCCTTTTGGTTATGTATCTGAAGTTGTTCAAAGGCAAGGGTTATTTTTTCCGGGGCTGAGTATAATTTGCACTCACCGTGTTGCCCCAGCGACACCTGTTTCATAGTTCGGGGCATCAGAGGGGGATAGAAATTCATCCTTCCATTTTACTAAGCCTGTGCCACCAGAGGCATGCTCTGCACTCCTGTGGTCCTCCTGCTGCTGGCTTTTCAATCTGGGCCTGGGCCACTTTGTGTCTGGCCACAGTGCAGTGAAATTAGCCTATAGGGAAGCTGAGGACTGAGGCCAAGATGCAGATTAGGGAGGTTCCACTTGATGACAGGCTGTTGTATATACTTTATAGGGGTGAGATAATTTTATGGTAAGAAAGATTTGCGTCTAAAAATTAAATGAAATATGAAAAGATACTTTGGTATCTTTCTGAAAGCTCCAGTGCCATTCAATTACCAGCTCCCCTTTCCACCTTCCCTCCATCACTGTCCTTTTTAAACCATTGGTTAGTTAAAGCTGCTAGAGCTCTTTAGAGGTCTTGGCAGAGGTTGAAGCTGCCTGAATGCCTGGCTGAATTTCTGTGTGGAAATCTGGAAGGTTGGCAGGGGACATTTTTGTGGATATTATCTTTGTTCATTCCATTTCATGTCCCAGAATGCAGTATAACCATAAATGCATAGAGGTCATGTACAAGTGTCTTTATGTAGCCTCCAAGTTCAAATTTCTTGTCTTCTACTTCCATGGCTTGCACCTGCGGTTTTCGTCTTCTATGTCCAGGTGCCCAGACAGAGCTCTGTCATCTTTGAGAGACAATAAACAACAGCTCTACTGGCCCTTACGTGGTTCATTAGAAAATACAACATTTCCTAAGGAATCCTAAGATTTAGAAAGTTGGATATTATATATTTTACTAAGTAATATATTCCTGATTTTAGGGGTTGGCTAATGATTTGTTCAAAAATGCTTCTGTGTCCAATATTGACTTAAAAAATTGTAAGACTGCCTTGCTAAGAAAACAGCAAAAATTATTGATAAAAGCAGAGGACTATCATGAGAGAGACTTATGGAGCATGCTAGTATAATATAGACTTGACATTTCCTTCTGAATGGGCTATCAAACTTTGGTAAGATTTCTTTGGTCTAGAACTGATCCTTTTTCTATATTATAAACTGAAAGATTTCTGGGCTACAAACCTCATGTCTGTGTGCATTCTATATATTTTATTTACTACATAAACATGTTTTTCCATTTCAGCTTTTATTTTTCTAATCGTAGAATCATAGAAACACTAGGTTGGAAAGGACCTACAAGATCATCTAGTCCAACTGTAATGTAGTTTTATTCCCAATATTTTGGAAAAGTATATATTTAAGGGGATACAAGATTTGTATAGGCATACATTTATAACCAGGAAGATGGATTTGCTAAATGTTTTTTTAAAATCTCACGTTAATGCCTCAGTAATGTCTGAGGATTCTGTGGCTTATCTGCACAGCAAATAGAACATAAGAAAGAAACTGTCTGAAAATCTGATCTATAACTGGGTGAAACTTGAGCCCCTGCAAAAAGTAACCTCCAAAATGTCACCCAAGATATCTAGCAGGAAGACTGTAAAAAAAAAAATCAGATTCCACATGGCATTTGTGATATCCTAACTCTTTGGGATTCTATAGACAGCCATGGAAATGCAATTTTTCCAAAGTAAAAAATACATCCACTGTAAGTCTTTTTAGAAGAATATTTTCTTTCATCTTTATTTTGAAACTCATTATTTTCCAGGATATGATGTTTCCTGACAAGTAGCTGAGATACTGTTGTAATATGACAACAGTAGTCCAATGTTCTGGCAAAGTAGCAAAAGCAAAGGTGTAAAGATGTCATAAATTAAGCCCAGTTGTAAAGTGAATTTCCTCATTTTTGTTCTACAGTATAGATGCGAAGTTTTATCAAAAGGAGAAAGAAGGCACATGTGGCTAAGATATAGACCAGAGAGATGACAAAAATATCTACCAACCTTTAAAAAAAGGATATCTTCAGCTACTTAGAGAAACAGCACTTGTTTCACTTTCACTTGGGTGTATGGATCAGATAATCAATGAGGACATAACCAAATATTGGAGCTCAGACTGTCTGTGAGATGATCACATGGAAAACAATCAGTTAGCTGTTAGAGCCATTTGCTGTTGTAAACACTGTGCAGTTCTAGCTCGTGTAAGATTTTAGTGCTGAGTCCACCTGAATTACCACTCTTGGTCTGAGTTCTGGCAAGAGGGAAGTCAGAACCAGTCTTTGTTAAACTGTAAATGCAGCTGTTTTGGTGTGTGGGCACAATGCCAAAAGGATCCTGAGATAGGACAAACGCCACAGAGGGACTGTCTGGTGGGTCTGACTTTTTTTGATGTACAGGTCTCCAGGTACTTGCAGATATCAGCGTGTTCTGTGTCTAAATATAGGGTGAAGTCCTTCTCTTGTCTAGATTCAGAAATCACATTCAGAATCATTTGGAATGGAAAATATTGAGATTTACCCATATTCGGTACAAATATTTCTGTGCAATTTTATGTACTGGGGCCTTTGTTAGCATTTGAGGGGTTGAACTTGATGATCTCTCGAGGTCCCTTCCAACCCCAACAATTCTATGATTCTGTGATTTCTAACTATGTACATGCCTCACAAAAAAATTTTTGTTTCAAAGCAAGCCAGAGCAAATCACTGGTATCTTTGTGGCAATTGCATACAAAGTCCACAAATTAAAAATCTTTTTAAGAAGAAAAGTAACCTGAACATGAATTTCTCTGTAGAAGGATTTTTTATTACTCGTAATGTCCAAAGGCAATAGTTCACATTCTGAACTAATGGCCTGTGAAATGTCATTTAAAAATAAAAGATGTGTTTGAGTCAGAGGAATAACAACATCTTTGACTGTCCTATGTTTTTTCCCATGTGTTTTGAAAGTCATTTAATTTTTTCTTCTATTTTTTTTTTTAGAAAGATACTTGATCTCAGTCTAAAAAAGGACAGACTTAATTACAGGCCATAGCTTTTTTGTCTCAATTTGCACAATTTTGACAACAGTGCTTTAAATAGAAGGACACTAGTGCAGCTTAATTGAAATTCTGATGATGTTTTTTGCACTAATTGATACCCATGTTGGCAGACTGAGCTCAGCGACCCAGGAATGAATGGACAGGAAGAATGAGACTATCAGCTTAGCCTTGCAGGTGGTCTTTCCTGATCAAGATTAAAGAACGTTGGCAGGGCGCTGCAGGAGAGCCAGCGCTGTTGATACCCTGTGCTATTCTCATTTTGTGTTTAAGCACGGGATTTTAGTGTTCAGGCTGAGACTTTCAGTCTGGCTCCATTTGCAGTAATAACAATAATACCTAAAAGTAGACTGAGAATGACTTGATTACAATGTGTAAGGAGGCTGGCAAAGGGAAAACGCCAGTTATAGAAGAGACCTTTAATCTAGCAAAAAAAAAAAAAAAAAAAAGGTGGGTGAGAAGTGATTTCCTTGGGTGATTTCCTTGGGTTTAGTATGAATTGAAATTAGTATGAAGTGCAGATTAATAGTAGAATTTGGATGTTAATAAACTCTGAAACAAAGTTTCAAGGCAATGGCAAATTCCGTATCCTTCAAAGACTTCAGAGAGGTGCTGGCTGCCTAACACAGGACCTTGGGCTCGGCACAAATAAAACTGGTGGGATATACCTTGGCCTACAATATGCGGGAGATCAGACTAGTAGATTCTGTCCCCTGAAGGCTGTTAATCCTGCTAATACTTGCTTCTTATGTAGTTTTTTCATCAGAAAAACTCAAAAAATTAAAAGTCGGCTAGGTAGCAGTATTCCCATTGTACAGATATGGGGACTGTATCTCAGGGAGGTTAAATCACTTGTCAGAAGAAATTTAAGAAGTCAGTGGCAGAAATAGGAATACCCAGCCTGTTTGTCAAATTCTGCTTTATCAAATTGTCACAGTGAATGGTGGAAAAAATCTCATGTATGAAGTTATTTTCATTTCACGTTTGAAAAGATACAATGGAATGGAATAATATTTGGCAATTAAAAGTAAAAAGTGATGAAACACCAGTTTGAACTAGTGTAATCTTTTGTCTCACTGCTTCTGGAATGTACCTAAGACTCTCTTAAAGGTAAGTTAGTAAGTGAAGAAATATAGTCCAAACCCTATTTCAGTAACTTCAGATTCTTGAAGGCAATCTTATCCTGTTTGGCAAATGTTTGCATGAGGAACTTCTATTTATTTTTTTAAAATTAAAGAGCATAACAAGAAATGGACTAGGGTTAGGGCAGCAACTGCAGCAGTTTACCTTGATAGGAAGAGAGGCTTTGTTGGAACTGCAGGGCTGAAAAAGCTGACAGGGCACTTAATCTGGCTTCGTGATAATTGAAAATGAGATGGCCTATTGGCCTGGGATGTGCATTTGGTTTTTATGGAGCTGCACCAAATCACATCTTAAGGTGGAACCTATAAATGTCTTTTGTATGTTTGTGCCAGACTATATCTTGCTGCTTTTCATTTCAAAAGGCAGAACAAGGACTGCTATAAACGCTGGCCTGAAACCTGGCAAATTTCTATCGAGGACAGGCTTTACAAAATGGTATGTAAATGGAGGTGCACAAGGTAATGAATATATATGTACAAGCATTTTGAAATGTAGTGATACTGTTGTTTATATCAAGTTAAACATCTTTTCTGCACAGAGAAGACAACTGCCAAGATTTTTGTACTTGACAGGCTGTGCCAACATATAAATTCAGATGATCCAAAATCCTGCAAGGAGAAAGAAAAAAGACATTTTAAATGAATATGGAGTACAGCCTGTCCTCCATAACATAGTGAAATGTTCTCTGGTAACTAAATGTGATCAGCTAGCAGTTCCGAATGCACTATCACATTCATCACTGATGTTTATTAATATTATATTTCTAGAGAAATATATCCGAGTTATTGTTAAAATGATATTGTTCGCACGAAGTAAGGTTCATTGACCTAGAATTAGGTTTAAGAATGAGCACTTTTCCTAAGACTGAGTGTCTTGCATGCACATAGGCTGATGTACATTTTCACAAAGGTGCATTGGTTTAAATTTGAATTTAAATCTCTCTACTGTACCTGCTGATCATAGATAGCTGCTCTCTTTTAAAACACAATTAAATCCCATTGTTATCAATTGTCTGCAGCTTGAAGAGCTCACAGTAATGCACAGCACTGTCGGTGCTGAGCAGATACTACTTATGCCTAGTTTGATTTTTCTGGTAGATCGGAAATGGTCACAGTACAGGGTCTGGTTTGCTCTTGAGTCTACACTTGTCAGCAGAATGTTGAATGTGAGACATCATTACATGTGTCACTGGCAGAAGAGAAAACTGGGAGCAAGTTTTGACCAGCTAGTTATAGGAGGATATAGGGGAGGCAGAGCAAATTGACTACTTGTAGTGCTCCTACAGCCTTGTTCGAAGAAGCCAGGACATTCATCTGAAGGACTGGTCAGCTGGACAAATGCACATGATCAGCAGGGAATCAGAGAAAGAAGGAAGACATAGGGGAATATAGACAGGATTTAGGAAGTTTCTTGAGTGTTCATGTACTGGACTTTGTATGCTGCAGATAAGCTTATTGTGTAGGACAATAGCAATGTGATTATGTCACGTGAATATTTGATTACAATTAGAATGGATTCATTCTACTTTCCTGCTTAAGAAATGCTGCTGCCTGCCATTCTTGTGGGTGGGAGCTGTTTCCATTTAAATTTAGAAGGTGCAGGAACATGCAAATGCAGCAGCACAATCATATCACCATTTTGATTCAAAAGTCAATGGCCCTCTGAGAACCATATAGTAGCTCATACATCAACAGCACAGCGAACAGGAATATAAAGTGTGCTGGTGGACTATTACACAAGCTAAGCCTGATTCTCCTCTCATATACTGTTAAAACACAGGAGTAACAGCACTGAAATCAATGCTGTTATATTGGTGTGCACGAAGGAAGAGTCAGACTTTCTGTGTGTCAAACTCTTTGATCATCTTGGTCTGGAAAGGAAAGCCATCTAAAATGCTTTCGAAGCTACATTCACCTAAAATGCTCAGCTGAACCAGAGCTTCAAAAATGATATTTTCTTGTGTTCTTTGAAGCACTTAGTCAGCTAAATCATTTGAAACACATTATTGCAGAGGCAGTCAGTGTCACCGTCAGAGCCAATGCTCCTTTAGAACATGCATTACAAGCCTTGTTTTGAGAATTTTCCGTAGCAACTCAACCATTTTAATTTGCTCCGGACTGAAGCACAGTAAGTTCACAGCCCTTGTAGATTTCCACTAAAAATGAAGGAAAATCTGTTTAGCTGTGATTGTTTGTTCCTCTCAGAGTTAACAATTCAGGCTTTTTTTTCTTTCTTTCTTTTTTTTTTTTTTTAATCTTCTTGCTGAATATGAATGTGTACTCAAAGGGATGTACAATTTCTGTATTTCTTACTTTGAATGTTGAGAAAGAGGTTGAGATAACTAACACTGCATTTGTACAATTACATATGATTTTAATTTGTGAAGTAAATACATATTTTTATCTACTACTCCCATTACATTTTATTTACAGGCCAGCCCCAGTACCCTCGGTTCTTACTTTAAAGACAAATAGCTAGATGTCTGTTTGTACCTTAACTCTGCATATGCAGTCACTCCTAGCCTTATGAAGATGTGCTGAACTTTCATCTTTTGTGTTTTGCTGATGGTGAAACTGTGACGGGATAGTTTCTGTAAAGTTTATGAGACCTGGGTGTGAAAAACTTCAGTAGTTTCAGTAGGCCCATACTTGGTATGAAGGATAGAAGGCATTTATATATACCAATTTTTCAGTGGGACTTTCTTGAGACAGTTACAGTTTTCTTAACAGGCATTGCTTCTTATTGCACTGTGTGCACAGAGCTGTCGAGAAAAGAGGTATTTATGATATCAGTGAAAAGTATTACAGCTGCTTCTCACATTTTAAATGGAGCAAAAAGATTTGTGCAAATCTCACATTCAGGAGGCATTTTCTCCATGTTCACTGACTTATTTTATCATCTTTTTCTAAAACAGGAAAAAAGTCTATAGAAAGATCCTGAGTATAGGAGAGACTGGTAACTTTATCTCCATATGGCAGTCTTGTACAGTGGTGCACTTCTTTCTCTGTATTTTCTTTTTGAATCATATTTTTGACATGTCTGTGGTTTACATGCTAAGAATTGGGCTAGTTTCGCAATCTCTTTTTTTTTGGTTCACCAGGAAACATCCCCTCAGACTTGCATGGTAACACCTAGAATTTATCACCAATGAGAAACACTGCCCATGCAGGTGGACAGAAGAGTATTGGTCTGAGGACACCTACATTTTCCTGGATGATGTTATTGCATTGTAAGAAGTTGGTTAAGGACTCTCTCCAACAACCGTAGCCTTGTCTGCAGTCATGGTGACTTTTCCTGCCCTGGCCCCTCAGTCAAAGCCAGACCGGCCTTGAGTGCTGTTCAGTGTTGGTGCTGGAGTACTGAACTGTGGTATGGTCTTTGGTATTTTTCATGGTGTGCTTATTGTTTGATTGTTTCATATTTACTTTTCATGCTATAAAAGGTATAGAATGTTAAGTATATTTCATATTACAAAAAGTGTTTCAGATTGATTAAGTTTGGCTAGATTTTAAGTATATAGGTTCAAATTTCTCTTCTTGGCTATCTGCTTCAACAGATTACTTTCATTCTCTCTCTTGAAATACCTTTCAAAGAAAAAGTTTTGGTTATTTTCAGTAAACATTCTTGAAAAGCAGAAAAAATAATACTATCTTAACCTCATGCAAGAAGACAAGGAAAGTTCTGGTTTATTTCTCTTTGAAGAGCTCCGGCTCAATCCAAGGTGTTTAGCAGAGGTGAGCTGTCCAAGCTACTGCTGGCGTCTTTTGTCAGCCTTGCTTGGCCAACTCAGGTGCCTTTGGAAAACAGCAGTTTTGGCACTCACATGCATTCATAAAGAAACCAAATTTCACCAGTAGTGATGCTAACAAGGAGTGTGATGATGCCAGGCCGAGTTGGGGTTTGCTCCCAGCTGCAGCCAGGTCTGCAGTGGACCAGGCTGAAACTCAAAGAATTTGGCCCCATGTGCTCTCAGGAAGCACAGATAGACTGAAGAAGGTACCTGGCACCTGGGATGGCGTTTTGGATAGGGGATCTGGAGTAGAGAGGGGAAATGGTGACTTCAGAGAGAGCCAAGACAAAGAACAGGTGTGGTGCCTTCGTCTACATGAGTCAGCTGGAGCTGCTGGGGATGGCCAGGCACAGGCAGAAAGATGAGATGAAGGAGATGTTCTGGCCTTGGATGGAAAGACTTGCAATCTTAATAAAACATTATACTAAAGTTGTTTTATAGGGAACATTGGGAAACTTGGGAAATATTTTTGGGCTTTGAGCTCTGCAGAGATGAACAGAGCAGATGGAATCATGAAGGGTGCCAGTCCTCTGCTCTCAGTCAAAGACTTCAACACACTGAATTTCTTGTAAGAGACCCAGAAGCATTATCTTAGACACATCTATGAAGGCAAAAAAAAGCCGCTTATGAAATGACCACAATGCACCCCGTAGTCTCATACAAACTATTTCTAGCTTCAGAATTGCTGGTATGACCAATATCCCCGAAACAACTGCTTCTTTCATTTTTTTTTTTAAATTACTATTACTACTTTATTTTATTTTTATTTTCTGTGTTTGTTTCCATCTCTGTATATCAGCAACAACATCTAATTGCCTGTCTCCTCTCAATAACTTTAGATTCACCTTATAATATAAAAAGTATCTCACCTTTTACTTTATAAGGATTTGGACACCTTCCTTACAATTCCTAATACACTGTTGTGCTATCTAACTTAATAAAATTTTTTTCATATTTACAATTAGACCTTTGCAGAACTTTGTTGTGGAATTTTTAGATTCCTGTATTGGGGAGTTAAGCCATGAGGCCAGTTTCTTATCTTAGAAAGTATCATCCTAAATACCACACAAAATGATTTTTTTTTCTCCAGACAGTTTCAAATTTATCATGAAGTGATTTCAGAGAATGCGTCTTGTCTGGTTTGGAAACTAAAATATTTAGAAGTGATCATTCCCATTCTGCTATTGATAGTTTATGTACTTAAGATACCGAGATTCATTCCAGATCTAAAAAGTACTGGAATCAGTTCTTCTAGCTTTCTGCCTCTTTCTACTTCAAATTCTCTGAAATTGTCATCTAATTAGCTGTTAAACAAGTAAACATGTATTAAATAAGTATTAAATGCTGGGAGTCAGACTCTTGCTACTCAGAGCAGTGCAAATCCAGTGTACTCTAATTACCCTAGGTACAGTCTGATTTCAGTCAGGAAAAACAAAATTGTAATAATGTATAAATACCTTGTTTGTGAGTTGTGTGAGTTCAAATATATATATGTATACATGTGTGTTCAAGTGTATATATGTGTATAAGCACCTATATGTATAAAAGTGCCTTTGGGTGAAACTGTGATTTATCTTTTACTAATACTGTAAGTTCAAAGTATTTCTTTGATTGTGACCTTTAATATAATTTTTTCAATTCGCTGTTTAGCAGCTGACTTTTAACATATTTCAAATAAAGCTATTTAATATAGACCATTATAATTTTTCAACCTCATCATAATCTATTTTTCTAACAGGGTCACCTTTAACATATTGTCCTAGTTTCTAACAGAAGTTACGCTCCTCGTAGTGTCTAGTATGAATTTATCTTGTACCTCCGAGATACTGATAACATCCTGGCAGTGTTGAACGGAGCCGAGGACATAACTCACTTCCGCATTCCTCTGCCAGTGAAATAGTTAAGGGGGGCATAAGGAGCTGGGAACTGGGAGGGGACAGGACCAGGGCAGCTGACCCAAATTGACCAAGGAGCTATTCCATCCCATATAACATCATGTGATTGGTTTGTTGCGTTTCCGGGTTCTGTTCGTTACGGAAGGGGCTAGCTGGGAGGAAGGGTCACCAGTGGCTGTGAGCCCTTGCTCTGCGTATCCTCTTTGTATATATATATATATATATATATATGTACTGTTATTTCTTTTGTTCTCTTTACTATTTTAGTAAATAGCATTTATCTCAACCCACGCATTTTACTGCATATCTCTCTACTTCTCTCCCCCGTCCCATTTGGGGAGGGGGGAGGGTGAGTGAATAACTGTGTGGAACTCAGCTATCTGCTGAGCCAAACCATAACACATATGATGAGATGAATGTATTTTATTAGCATCTATTCTCTTTATAAGAATGTCTGATTGAAAGCTACAATTTTTTTAATCCATAAGATTTAAAGAAAGAATCATATAAAACTTCGAAAAATTCAAAAATGGGTTATTCTTGGATAAAAGTATACTTTCTTCTGCCAGTTGTCTTCTGTCTTGAATAATATTTTGTAATCTTCCACTGACAACTGACTTTAAAAGGTGTCTAATCTGTCCTTAGACATGACATATAGCTGCAGTTTGGTATAATATGTGTTTCTGCTGCAAAACGCATTTAAAACAGTTTCTACATTCTAATTTAAATGTAGTGTGTAGTTCCTTCATTTTGAGGAGAAAAAAAGTAACAATTCAGAGTTCCACTGCTGGGGGCTGTCCGTTAATCTTCTTCCATTGTTCTATTTACATAGATTTATGAAATCCCAACAGAATTATGTTTGTTTGTGTGTAGTGCTGGTACTTTGATATGAAGAGGAAGTACCGGCTCTGCCCCTCATACACAAATTCATCAAAATGTTTATTCAATTTCAGGCTCATTTGTTTAATCTTTCTGATAACAATAGGAATACAAAAAGCTGATCATCAGGACTTTCGTTTTGACCAAACTCTAAAAATATAGATTTATTTTTTTTTATCTGGAAGGTTTATTTCTGGTCTGCTCTGACAGAAGGGTGATAGGTTTCTATCTCTTAGTCTAATTAATACCTTTAATCTTTTTTAATGGTTAAACAGTCTCCCTTTGGTTGCGAGGCAGAGAAGAGATAAAGGCACATAAGGCGGAAGGTTAATCCCTGTATTCTATTTCTTAATTTCTACTATAGGGATTCCCTTTCCATCATTTCTGTTTACTTTTAAGCACTCTTCAGATGCTGGGAGAAAAGAACAACAAAAAGTTTGATTAGGGCTATCATTCAAGATTAGCCAGACATTAAACTTTTGGGAATTTAATAAGAAATAATTGTTAGCTGAACAAAAAGACTAATCTGGTTCTACATCCATTTTGATTAAAATGTCCAAGAAGGAAACAAAAATAATACTTTTATGCAGATGGTTTTGTTCATCTAGTGCTCTCTGCCTTGCATTGTTCCAGAACAGACTATATGTGAAACATAGTAACAAAAATAACTGCAAAAAGAATATACTGGATGGCAGGATTAGGAAATATTGTTTATGTTTTCATTGTTTTCCACCAGTGTCTTAGGTCAGTTCTTCTTGTACAAAATCTAATACCAATGTTAGTTTAATTTAAGCATAAAATTAAACAGACAGAACATTAATGGCATTTCATATAATATGCTCTTGCCTTAGAAGCATGAGGTGAGAAGTTTTAGTAAATTCTGAAGTATCTTAAAGGATATTTTGAGAAAAAAAAACTCATGTAGGCAGAATCTGGGAATTTTTACCTCTGATAATGATGTGGGTCAGGATTTCCCCTTTTCACTTTCGGAAAAAAAAAAAAAAGGAAAAGAAAGAATAGCCAAGCTATTTTGTCTTGGTAGTCTACAAAAAGTACACTGGAGACTGATACACTATAGATTAGAAGTTGTAAATACTTGCACAGAAAGAGTTTGGTGATAAAATTTGCCTTTTCTCGACTTTTCCATTTAGAATTTTAATGTGTTTAAGTGAGCTGTAGATGTAGGAGTATTCTGCAAATAAGATTAGAAGCTCTGATGTAACCCTTTCAAAGAGATTATAAGATTTAGGATTTGGGCTCAGACATGTACATGTCCTCAAAAGAGACTTTAAAAAAAATGGATTTGTTGTTTTTGTTTCCCTTTGTACACAAAGAAATACTACCTTCTTCATTAAGTGACGTTGGTATACAGCAGAAGCTTGAATAAATGCCTTTCTGTTTGTCATTGAATGTGTATGGAACATATTCTGAAGACGAAATCTTTAGCTAAAACACCCAAAGATGTCAAAAGTAGACAGACAAGAACAGACAATATCTATAGCTTTTATGTGCTTCCCACCCCCCCCCNNNGTTTTTTGCGCCCCCCCCCCCCCCCCCCCCCCTGCTTTTTTGCTACTCTGGAAATGTACAACAGCTTTATAAAGAATCATGCTTCTTGTACACAGCATAGTTGTTGGATGCCAGCTTACAAGTGCTGATATTGCCACGGCAGTATCTGCAATATTAGTTTTCTACACTGTAGGATGAAGCTGGGCTCAGCCAGGTTCTTGCCTGCTGGGGCCATGTACTCGTCACACACCCAGCAGTGATACACCATGTGGCCCTAAGGCTTGCAGAGATGAGCTTCATCCCATTTACTGCCTCTCCTTCTCTCCACAACAAAGCACCTTTTGGGTTTTACTGCAATTTTTAGCGACGATATTTTGGGAGACTGTCATGGTGTTGTTTCCCTCTAGTTAACAACAGTGCAGAATGGTTTTCAGATTAACAGAAGTGACTGAGAACCAGGGTCTTTTTCTTGTGAATCACTATGTGCCATGTAGATGAAATAAAGAAACATATATAGTAGTGTTGATGTTGGAATATAGACAAAATAAGGATTGAAAAGAAAACTGGTGTTCTTTGGTCCCCATTTTGGAAAAATATGTAGGTTCTGAGACACATAAGTCTGTCATGTCGCATTTATAAAATATCACTGAATGTTTTATATTATGGAGATTAATAAATTAAACACTGTCTTTAAAGATTAGGATTTTAGCAGAGTATCCCATAACATATGAGATACTTCTACAGGTGTTCATAAAGTTGCTACACTTTGGGGCCTTCAGCCTCCTGAAGTTTAAGTACATGCATAATTGCTTTCCTGAAAGGATACAAAGTGTTCAAATACAGCATAAACAAAGCCTCAATTGTCAATTATTCTTGTTCACGTGACTTATTGTGACTTAAAAAGAAAAAAAGAAAAAATATAATTAGTCATTACCAAAATTTTGAATTTTTTATTTTTATTTGTGGATAAGGTTAGTGGTAGATGGGGGAAAACAGTAGAATGACTGAAAATGTTTAGTTTTGTCCTCTATTTTGTAGTATTGATTTTCAGCTCCGTTCTAAGTTAATAAAGTTGGAGGAGAGTCAGGTAAGTGGATATTTTAAATAAAACTGGGAGAAATCCCCCCTCCCACAATTTTCAGTAAATATTTAGTATTTTAGCAGAAAAGAGCGACAGATCCAAACAGTCCAAGACCACCACTATTAAAGGAGACTATAGTTCTGTCTTAGCCTGGAATTATGGAGTGAGGAACTCCTGAATTCCTAATATGAAACAAGTCATGTAGTAGCTATGATAATGCTACAGACCATGGGAGGTCTTGGACCACCAAACCTGAAATGGACCTCAGGGACCAGGTCTTCTCAACAAGCACATCTGTGGGCTGTGGAGTGGGGAGTGAGCAAGGAATCAGGAGGATGTGTTTTAGAACCATTTTTGGTAGCTTTGCTAATTCTTCATGCCAAATGTGAAATTCCATTTAAATGATTTTTTTTTTAATTCTTATTTTCTAGCATGCTATTCTTTGCAAAATTCCATGAAGCACTTTGTGTTGGAAAAGGTGAAAAAAATCTACAAACACTTCGGTTATCAGTGTAAGACATTATTGTATTTTCCTTTGTGTTCCACCCATTTCCATTTGTTGGCTGATTCCTCAATAATACGATCTCTACAGCAGGCAATATTACAGTGAGACACCTACTACAAGAAACACCTAATCTATTATTGGGCAGCTAGGTACTGTAGTAATACAAATAATTATCACTAAGTGGCCTTTAATGAGGGATTTAAAAGAGAAGAGCATATTGCCTTTATAGACTAGTTCATTAGACATGAATGTGTGTTAAAAAGTCCATCTTAATTTAGTGCTTCATAAATAAACGTGTCTTGTCATAGACAAAAGAGGCAATGACTCTTCTCATATTGGCCTCATCTCATTATCAGGAAGATACTGGCAAATACAGAGAAGAGTCATTCAATGATTTCTGACCTAACCATGTCCTTAGAATTGCTTTCCTAAGTATTTTTTAAGAAAGGCTTTGTGATATTTCAGATCTGTTGTATTTGGACTCTGCCTCTGTGGGCAGCATCATGCTCCTGAACTCTTATTCGATTCTTATGGCTGATCACTTGAAGGAAAGATTTCTCATTTTTGCCCCCAGAGTCTTTATATAAATACATTAAAAATTTGAAAAGGAGACTGGAGAAATAGTCTCAGTTATGGCAATAGTCTGGAAGACCTGAATTATAATTAAACCACAGAATTATACTAGTCTACAGTGTTCAGAGGGTCAGCTTTTCACAAGAAATTGTTTAGTGTGCTAGAATTAAGCGAATTAGAATTAGCCTAAAATATAGTGTGAATACATGTAAAACTACCTGACTGCTATTAGTCTTTGGAATAGTTGCAAGAGAAGTAGTAGAAGCCAACAACTTGATAATTAAATATTGTACTGGCAATTTTTTTATAGAAAATGATTCTGTCTTAGCTTTAGAATAAACCATGTTACTTAATAAGACTCTCTAAAATGCCCATTCACAAGATAATTTTCTTTTACAATAAAGGAAATATCTTTTCTCCAGGCAGATTGGAATGATTTCTGGCTTCTTTTACGTGATGCTGTAGGGATCAAAGGCAACTGTTGAGGTTTCATGTGTTGCCACAGTGTTTGTTATCCTTTGTAAGTTATCTGTCAAATGTAAAAAGACCTAATAAATATCACCTACCACCACTTCACTAGGGCAATGAATTCACAGCCAATTCTGACAAAAATTTTTAAGTAAAAAATCAAACATGTTAATAAGAGGTGAGGGAAAGGAAGTACCACTGTAGGAAAAATAGTTGATTGAAACAAACCTGAAGTATCTTGATGAAAGGAAGGCAGCTAGAGCAAGATTTCCATTCATAAACATACATCCACTATTTTGCTATCATCTCCTTTATCTACAGAGTATTTTAAAAAGGAATTATATACTGAAGCAATTAAGCCGTAACAATATTTTCAGAACTACTCACGGAGTAATCCCAGTCTTAAACAGATAATTATAAATAACAATAAACTTTTATAGTCTGTGTACGCCCCTTATGAGAAGCGTTTTCTGTTGCTTTGTTGGTTTTCTAGGGAAAGTACACTTTGCCCAAATTCTATTGTATCAATTGTCCTTTACTACAGATTCACCAAGCATAAAAATAAATATTTAATTTTTATGTAGAAGGCCCACAATTTTTTTTTTTTATTTTACCTACATAAACTAATTTGTATTTTCCCAACTGCTTAGATTCTGCTTCATTTCAAAGCAAAAATGCTATGATTCATTTCTGGATTCATTTTTGGAAGTATTTATTCTGAAAAATAACATATCGCAAGGTAGCTCTGAGTGACATTCTTGTATTCCTCCGAGTCAAATTCTTTCGGATAAACCTGGTTGTCAATTTTCTTATTGTGAAAGACTCAAATTTTGGCTGCATCTACCTGTTTGTTATGGAATGTTGGCAACAAAGTATGAGCATGAAGTTTTATTAAAAGAATAATTCAAAGTAGGAAGGGATTGAAAGATGTGGATGATGTTCATGGGTTTTTTAGGAATTTGACATCAGGGATTGTATAGCTTTTCTTTCAGCTTATAGCACTTCAATTATTTTAGAAAAGAACAGATAATTCATCAGACTCACCAGACCACACCATCATTTTTCACCACTGTTTTCCTTTCAGTTTCCTTTCTGAAGAAAACTTCCTTCATGATAACATCCATTTGTTTCTGTAAGGGAGATTACAAGGCCAACTCTAGTTACCAACCATAACAGAGAAAGCAGCAGCTATGTTTGGTCAATACCAGGTGTTTTGTCATCCATCTGCTCTGCCACCTCCTGTCCAAAACTTTTCTCCAAAATGTCAATCTTCAAAATGTCACACGTAAAGAGAGGTGCTTTTTTCCAGAAAACTAAATTTATACACCTTTATAGTGCCAACATAATCTCTTAAATATGGAATGTGTGGAATGTGTGTTTATCTAATATTCTGAACATAAAAAATATTCCAGTAGCTAAATTCTGAATGTAGTGTTAAACAAACACACAATCCCCAATTTTTTTCTTATTCACCTTAACTCATGTGGGCCAAGGCACTGGAGCACTGCCCATGAAGGGCAGCGAATCCCAGAGATCAGGAAAATACCTTGTCCTAGTTCATAGACATCTAGAAACCGTCAAGATGAGCATTTCAGACACATCAGCAAAATAGGCTGAGTGGTCTCTTACATTGTTATAACCTGAATGGCCCTGGTCATCACAGAGCACTCATTACACAGCACAGATGCCATGGACAGAAGCACAGCAATCCAAGTTGGACGTGTGATATTTCAGACTGGCTGTTAGAGCACCACGGAGAGGGGACTGCAGTACTCTGTGTGGGAGCTGCTAGAGCATGGCCATGAACAGTGAAGTCTGCGCTGAACGAAAAATAAAATGGCCATTTTAATTGTCTGAGTATAATTCACACAGTGAAGCTTATCAGAAGACATTTTTGTGTCAATGATGAGACTACCTTCACAAAATGTATATATTTACTTTGTAAATTAACCAAAGAATGTCTAATTTATTTCTTTTGCTACTTTTTCATTTAGGCACAGTGTTGAACTGAACTATATTTGCTATAATGCTTAATCAGTAATTTATTTCCAAATGTAAGGAATGCATCTTTCTTTCATATTTAAAAGGATTAAACCTTTTACTACAACTATAGTGGATTAGTTGATTAGGAATGCTGTCTAAAAGTCCTAATTTAAAATGGAACTAAATGTACTGTATCTTTAAAAAGATTTGCAACAATTTAAAAAAGGTGATTCTTAAAAATTGATAAGTTTCCTTACCCAGAGCTTTTGTGAATATACAAAAATGGAGAAAGATGAAGGCTCTGATTTTATTTACAAATTGCCATAGAAGACAAACTATAAAGACAAACACTAAACAACCGTTACTGCAGCCTCAAGTGTCCTCATTAGCTCTACCAGTGAGCCAGCTCGTGTTGGAGCGAGAGGGTCAGAAGCAGAGGTTTTCACTAATGGCTGACAGCGCTATAGGTGTGGCAGTGCCTGTCAAACGTGTCTGAAACAGCCTCTTATGGCTCGGGGCTGGGGGGTGGGTGTCAGTTTCATGAGGTGGTGAGCCCCCTGAGGTACCTCAAAATGAAAGTAGACATTGTGATATGTCCTCTGTCTCAGCAAGCACATGGGATGCCCCAGCAAGGCAAGAGCTGTGGCCTTATGTGGGGCTCCTGCTTGTGTAAACGTATTTGATACAGACAGAACCTGCTTCCCAAATGAGTTGTTGTTGAAGTAGCCACGAAGCGTTATGATTGTCTCCGTAAAAGTTGGATGGAGAAGGTGGAGAATGTCTGCAGTTTGTGTGTAGCGTAGAAACTCAAAACAAATCATGGCAGACTGGGACAGGGTAAAATTATCTGCCTCTGGTGAGGCCAAACACACATCCAGAGGAAATGCACTCCAGCATCCTCTTCTTGGGTCAAGGCACAAGATGATCTCTGTGGTTTTGAGCCACGCTCGACAAATAAACAAACAAATCAAAATAATAACAGGAAATGATTTCCATGGAAAAATCATCATATTCAGGTTGCAATATCTTCAGTGTTTTACTGAGAATCAAAGATGTTGCTGAATTCTATCAACATATCCTTGAACTGATTATCAATATATTTCCGCATTTAGCTAATAATTTCCCATTCTGGAACAAGTAAATTTTAAAAGTCTAGTATTTTTCAAGAATCATGTTGCAAAAATGAAGTGCTTCAAGAGCTCACAGTTTTCTACTTTCCCCAGGAGCACTGATAAAAAGTCCTTCTTTTCTGGTGAGAAAGTTTTACTGTTTGAAAAACTTCAACCTAGTTTTTAATTCCCAGCATTGTTATTGAATTGCCATATGGCCTTGGGCAAGTTACTGAACAGTTTTTGCACCTTTGTTTATCTGTTTAGCAGAGTACTTACACAGCATAGTACCTTCACAGAAAAAAAAGCAGCCTTGCTCATGCTATGCTTCTGTTCAAGTATGCTTAGGGAGGAGTAACAGAAGTGCTGAGGTATTCTTTTTTTTTCTCCTGAGTCATCTTCAAAATACAGTTCCCTGTATTTTGGAACAAAAGCAAGGGAAGCACAGACAAAAGCTGAGATATAAGTCACCTCTAATAGAATACTCCACTCCCTGGCTCTTTAGGTGAAAGTTACCTCTTTGCACAAGTGTCCTACCTCTGGGTAGATTACCACTTTATGGAGCCATTGTCTAATGCCTGTGTCTATTATCCAAAACTGTTGTTGAGTACAAATCAAGGGAGGAACCTTGATGAGTCATGAGAGGAAGTTGGAGTAAAATAACTCAGTGATAGACAGGAAGGGGAGTTTTAACAAAATAGAGCTTCGGAGGTAATTATGAGTACCGAGAGAGGAAACTGTCACCTACTCCTTGAGTTGGAAACTGGAGGATATGGAAATACAGGGAAACGCAACCACAGGTATTGCCTGAGTAACTTGTTTTGGGGTTGAGGGGCATAAAATGAGGAAAGCAGTGATGGGAGGTTTCAATAGAAAAGCCTATGAGGAGTCCTGGAAACACAGGGTGCCCATAGCAGATGGCTGCTTGAGACAGTGTTGGCTATCTGACTGTAAGCATTGCTGTGGTCTGAGTCCTCATCAAACCGCAATTCCGAACATAATCAGTTTTGACTTGCAAGAAGTAAAAGAAGAAATCTCAATGAAATCTGCAGATCAAACAAGACACATAATTTACTTTGGCCCTGCTCATTCGCACTGAACATCCCTACTGTCTCTCCTCTCCCATATAGGCCAAACTGCAATGCTGTTTTACTATCCAAAGCAAGGCTTGAGGCAGTATAGTGCAGTATTTAGATTGTACTTCGGAAAAATGCATGATCATATATTGTTGCTACACTCTCTTCCCAGTGTCCTTTGGGTGGACCGTACAGGGAAAATAGCAGTGGTTGGTTTGTAAAGATGAACCAAGGTGAACAAAATTTAACTGCATTTATGTCAGTCTTCCCAACATCTGTGAGAGAATTAACTCCAGAAACGATTTTTCTTTCCTGATGTGCCAGGGGATAAAGAATTCCTTTCCCGACATTAGAATAGTTTGCATGTTTTAAATAAGTAGGTATTAATTTTATTATTTTTAAAATTTAAATTTGTTTAAAGATATAATTCTTCAAGGCTAAGAAGAAACTGCTTCCTTTTATGTCTAATAAATTTTTTGGGGATTGCATTGGAAAAGAATGTGTTTGAGACCAACAGGCACCTACCTATCCCTGGGTAAATATTATGGATTTTTACCTATTTTTTTCTTAATAGTAGTATAAAAATAATAAAACAAAATTTGAAAATACAAGTGTGACATAACACAGTTGAGTTACAAAGTAACCATGTCTAATTAAAGGAAATAATGATTTCATCTTTAAGCTATAAGTAATGTATTTCTCATCATGTATAAGGGATGATCCAAAAGTAATGCCTCCTATTTTTATTATGTTTGCCCACAACATCAGAGGTGGATACTGATGGTATGGCAGTAAAGGTTGAACTTCCTGCCAATATTCTGTTCCATTTTGTTGCTGTGTGACAGATGGCAGCACAGCGGCTGCCTGACAAAATGGCATCTAGCATGGAACTGCATACAAAACAAAAGTGTGGAAATTAATTCCTCCATGTGTAAAGAATGGCACCCACTGACATTCATGAATGCTTGCTGAATGTTTATGGAGATCAAACAGTGGACATGAGCACAGTGAGACAGTGGGCAGTGCGTTTCAGCAGCAGTGACAGCACTGTGAAAGACAAGCCACATTCTGGAAATCGATGCATATCTGTCCAGTCAAAAAGTGAAGAGCATCTCAAGTGGAATATGAATTTCAATGCATTGGAAACAGCGGTAGCAGCATTGGAACATCACAAAGTTTGTGCCAGGTGGGTCCCACAAATGCTCACACAGGAACAGAAAGAACACCATACACAAGTTTGTCAGGACCTATTGAACCAATAGAAGGCTGAAGGTGACAGTTTCCTGGATCATATCATTACCAGTGATGGGATGTGGTGTCACCACTATGAGCTGGAGTCAAAACAGCAGTCCATGGACTGGCAACATGAAAATTCCCCATTGAAGAAAAAGCTCAAGATGCAGCCCTCAGCAGGTAAAGTGATGCGCACTGTCTCTTGGGATAGGAAAGGGGTGATCCTTCTGGATTTCCTGGAACCTGGACAAACTGTGAACTCTAACTGCTACATCACGGTGATGTCTAAGCTGAAGGCCTGAACTTCCAGAGCTAGGTTAGAGAAGAAGACAACCTTTCTCTTTCAACATAATAATGCTAGGGCCATACCAGTCTGAAGACTGTGGAGCACATTGCCAATCTTGTCTGGGCTTTCCTGCCACACCCACTGTATAGTCCGGATTTGGCAACTTCTGACTTCCATCTGATGGAGCTGATTAAAGATGGACCACATGGGCAACATCTTCCTAGCAACAACACCATCATACCAGCTGTGAAACAGTGGGTCACCTCTGCTGGAGCAGATTTTAATCTGCAGGCTGTTGTTCATGGCTGGTGAAAATGCATAGCTAATGGTAGTGGCTATATATAGCTGAGAGTTTGCTCTATCAAATATTGTTGTTGTGCTTTTTGTATCTGTTGTAGTTTCCGTGCAAATAAATAGGAGGCATTACTTCTGAAGTGACATTGCTATTCATTTTAGCAATAGTTGTTTTCAATATTTATTAAATATTTAATATCGCAAAGTCCACATGATATTTATATATAAAAGATTTAGATCTACTAATCCAAGTCTGCATAAAGCTGTTATCCAGAGCTGCAGCTTTCTGATTTATGTACATAAATGTACACCTATATATATACAAACAGGATACTGTTTGTTATACAGAGAGAGAGCTCTCAGTTGTGTAAACTAGTAAAATATTCCACAATATTGTTGTAAAAAAGGAATTTATTAGTCAACTATTCTAAAGAAAAAAACACTCTATAATACAAACTGCCGTGTTTATATTAGAACTGAACTGAATCTGCTGAAATGAAATAGTTGGACTTTGAGAAATCAATCAAAGCAGTGGAAAATTGAAGGTATTGACTCTTTTTTCTTCCTTCTCCAGCCTTTAGTCAGATACACTATCACTAATGGCAAAGGCTGATAAAAAAGTGCAACCTCAGACATTGACCATAAAAAAGACACATGATAGGATATCTGTCTCAGTCCTGCTTATTTTAAGAAATATTTCCTGGTAGTTTTGGAAGTATTTTGACAAGAGGACTTAAAAATGCTGTGAATCTTCAAACAGGAGCCAAACCTTTGGAGATATAGATTTGTATATATAGAGTCAATGGCCTTCAAAATTTGCTGCTGCTGCTATGGAGGAAAGGGTCTACTACATGGAACAGTGACTGCGAGATATGAGGAAAATCCACTTCTGCGCCTTAATCTTCTTTTTCTGGTTGCAATTCATTATGGTGTGTGGAAACTTCAGTTTGATTATTTTTGCTGCAACAGACCATGCAGGGATTACATCCTGTTAATGCTAGTAGGCTTTGTCCAGCAAAGCATTCTTGCCTTGACAATCAAGCAAATTTATCAGTACTTGCATAAAACTTTGTTTTAGTTGTGCTCAATTTTTATTAGTTTAGATGCAAAAAAGACATTAGAGAAAGGAAGAGAAAAGCCACTAAAAAAAGCGCAGTTTAAGGAAGGGGTGCTGTGTGTGTGGAAACCATGAGTCATATTAACAATATTCCTCTGCGTACAGTAGAAATGGTTGGCGTCAACGACATCTCATAGTGACTTCTTAGCCTTGGACAATGGGGAGAGCAATTAACTGGCTCATTTTGGGGAAAGCTCTCTCTTTCTCTGTGCAGTAGTTTCTTCGTAGGTAAAATAAAGGGAATTATCCTTGGGGCACTCTTTAATATGTGTGGGTGCAAGGAATAAGCTAGCTATTAGTACTGGAAGATTAGCTAAAGGTTTCCTGTTGTTTATCATCACTCATTACTCATCTCCTCATCCCTCTTTTGTCAAGGAGCACTCATGATTCTCAGATGACACTATGCAGTAACACTATACAAATGTATTAGACCAGAATTGGTCCTCAGCAAAATGTTAGGAAATTCCACTGATTTCAAAAGATTGCCAGGAGGAGAAGGTGAGATTTTTCCTATAGATTCTATCCATATATATATATATTTAAATGTTATCATTGTTCTCTTTTTTATGGGTACAGTTCAGCAAGTAGAGGTAATATAGGGGTAGATATAAACAAGATCACAACTTTCTGAAATATTACAAGCTATTCTAAATCAGCTAATCATACAGTGGTCCTTGGGGATTATCCAATGTTTACTCTCTTAGCAGACTAGAGAAAAATGTGTGTGTGCATGTGCATAAATATACGCATATAGGAATGTTTCTTCTAAGAATATAAGGCCTCTGCAAGTTGTCTTTCACTGTATTTTCTACCAAGATACCAGGACAATGCTTTCCAATACAGGTGACAAAATATATTTTTCACTACTTCTTCCATTAAGAGTAGATTCTAAACTTTACACAGATGACAATCATCAGTGCCCATATTTGTGTTTGTGACTGATTTACAAAATATTCAAGCTCAACTGTTCTTGTTTAAGTACGATCCACCACCTCAATACTTCATCTGATTAACTCTCCAATGTGATGAAAGGTCCAGTTCCAGAAATTTGCTTTAACAATTGTATGAACAGAATTAAAATATCAGAAATAAAAGTAGAAATCCATTCAATTTCTTATGAGAAGGAAGGTAGCACAGTGATGTGTCACAAAACATGACAACAAGACTGAGTTCAGAATTGAGTTATTTTATTCACTTTATATTCATTTCATGTAAAAGGAATTAAAATATAATGAATCAGGTAGTTATTTTGTGACAAGAGTACTGACAATGCCAGAAGTCAAAGGAAGAACTACAGCAAAAGAAATTAAGATTCTTCTTCGCATGGTTAGAATAAGAAATTTAGTAGTGGTCTCTAAAAACAGAATTTTTTCAAGTGTCCTTCTAGTGCACATTCACAAAACAGTTGCTCAAAAAATTATATTTCTTTTTGCTAGTATGTCTGTGCCAAATATCCTCCATGTTTCCACAGCAAATGAACTGCTTAGAGCATGGAGCCCTAAGGACAGTTTTTTCATGTTTACTCTTGATGTTTTGGACTGCATTTGAGAGGTGTGAGAAAAGGAGTTTGCATCAAAGGTGGAAAACTCAAAATTTTGAGGCTGTGTTCATGTTCCCCATCTTGAAAGACCATAATTGAGAAAGTGCTTCAAGAACGTGACAGTCACGTGCAAGACTATGTTCTCAAAGAGGGATCCTAAGCCCACACCATTCTCTGCTCAAATGGATGCTGTAACTTACTGGGTCTTGATATTTCACTGTAATTAAGTCTTTTTCGTTCTAGTTTTTCAGCAATGGAAAATCTGGGACAAAATACCTTCCTTTAGAAATTCATGCTCTGGGATAGATCTTAAGCAGAGAGGAGGAATTACCCATCTGAGAAGAGGTAGGTGTCCAAGCCTCCCTCTGCATGATGTCTTCCAGATCTTTCCACCTCAAGTGAATTCTCACTGCACAGATTTTCCCAAGATATTTGACTTTCTGTCTACTGTAAATGGGAATGGAAGCATCTACTTCGAGGTTGAAGTCTGTAGGGTACCACTGCATAATTTGAGAATCTGAACAGTTTTTGCTGAAGCTTTCAGTGGCTCCTGCTGTTTTGAAAGTTCACTGTGAAGCCCTATATCACCCAGACAGTTTTAAGAATGTTACCTAGCATCACTACAAATGCCTTTGGTTTGCAAACACGTGAGGTGAGTAACTGTGTGCATTTGAATAGTCCTGTTGAACTCAACTGTTGACATGCATCAGGTTAATGTGTATGTGCTTGCTGACCCTGACCTAAGCAAAGATATTCAAAGATTTTCTCTTCTTAAAACAATGGCTATGCTATATAATAGCATTTAGACATTTCCATTCTGCTTTTATAAAAGTCCATTGTTGCTCTGTTGTTTCTCAATCAACAAAACATCCGCATTTATTGTCCACAGCTGTTATACTTTTACTATCTTATTTTTCCCTTGATGTTTATAATTCATTGATATTACATAGATTTGTGAGGTAATAAGATTTGAAAAGTAACTAGAATTAAATTGCAGTGTTGTTCTGGGATATTACCGCGACTGTTGACTCAGCAAAAAGGTAGATTCCCCAGTGCCATTCCAGAATTTGTGTTAGAAGGGCATTTATAGGTATGTACTTTTTTTTTTTCTGAAACTGTATGAAATATGAAAACACAAAAAGAAATATGAAAAAAGGAATTAGAAAAATATGAGACATCAAGATGAATCTGTAGATCCTCATTTTGCCCTATGTACCATCTTGCTGAGATTATTATGATTTCACAGTAGAAATGAGAAAAAAAAAACTAACCTCTCTTAACAGGGGGGTGTTTATTTATTTATTTTTTTGGTACGTGGAATACTAATCATAAAATAGTTTGCATTGATACGATCTAGAAGTATTCTTTATCCAAGTAACTAGGGAGAGATATAGTGTCCGTCTCTGCTTAGACCTATATTTCCTAAGGAACTGTTGAGTTGGTTGCTCCATATTATGCTACAGCATTACCTTGTTTCATGCTTTAGGGTTGGGCACATAGGGTGCCAAAGTCCAAAGGCAGAGCTGGCCTAAGGTGACGCTATAGATATGAAACACTCAGCTTGCACAATACAGTATTGCTAATGTTTATATTTGTGAAAGAGTTCATCGAAAACATAAGTAAAAAGAAAGGCGAGTCTCACCTTCAATTTCTGCAGGATGGATAGGGCACAGTGCAGATGTCTAGTTTTATAAAGTGAGATGAGAAATCAGGGTTTTGTTTCTGTTTATTTCAGGTGGTGGACTGGTTAATTTCTAAAAATAGTTTCCATAAGTTGTAATGAAAGAAACAATTATAATTACCACAGGAATTTTTTTTGTTGTTTGTTTCTCATTACAGAGTATCATTTAGAAGTGGTATGACTGGAAACATGGAAGCTATTTCTGGATAAGCTTCAATTTCCATATCTTGGGAAATTTTGATTTAGAAAGCTCATGTTGCTAGTACACACATCTATTGCACGTCTTCTGAGAGGGGAATGTATCTGGACATCTTGTGTGTGACAAATGGTTTGGGAAGAATATTTCAAAGAATATTTCTGAATAAGGTGAGATTTTTGGCCATTATTGTCATGTACAGAGTACCCTGTCCTCACAGCTTAGCTTTTGTCTAAGTTTTAATGCCAGTTAGTATGACTCTTTTGCACCAATTAGCAGTTGTTGCAAAAGGTGGCTGTCATGAGAGATGATAATCATGGGAAAAGGGCTGTGAGTAGCAGAGCAGAAACTTCAAGCCTAACTACATGGTGATGAAAGAACACGACTAGTTCACAAGCTTCTAGATGGAGCTTTTTCATGCTAGTTTGATTCACAGATGTAATGGGGTACAATAACACAACCTAGAGTTTTAAAAAAGAAAGAAAAACTTGGCTGGATGCTCACAAGTGGATAATGCTGTTCTTTTGCTTTCCTCAACCTGCAGCAAAACCCAAAGGAACCTCAGCTGCCAACTCGTGTAACTGGGAGACAGACATTTTTCATCAAAGGAAAGGTAAGGGAACAAGTTATTAAAATACGTCTCACTTCTGTCCATTGCCTCTTCCTCGTGTCAAAGTTTAGATTTAGCCTATTGTTCAGGTGGAATATGGATAAGGCCCTGAGGTGTCCAGAGATGTTTACGTTATAAGACATCCATCTGAGCAGCTGTGGCAGCTTAGTCCCAGCTTTCTCTCCCAACAGTTTTTGAAGAGTATGACCGGGGGACTTTAATATAGGTGAAAACTGTAGCAAATAATTCAGTATGCAAATGTAAAGCAGTCAACTTCTGTTTGTCCCATGATGAAATTCATCACAGAGCTGAGAAAACGAATGTTTGTAGAGAAGCAGGCACACGTGGCCTTGCATGGCACCAGGTGCTGCAGGGAAATACAGCTCAAGAACGAATGCAGAGCTCCAGCTACAGGATAAGGAAAAGCCAATCTGACAATGCACCATTCTGAAACCTACCAAAAGCTCTGAGAGTTGAGGAAGCCCATGGAGAGATCTGTGAGCAAAATATTGTGCAGCTAAATACATTAGCGGATCTCAAGGTGCTCAAAGATATTGACAATAAGGCTTCCTATGACCCCAGCTAAATACATAGAAACAACCTGATAGTTTGTAGAGTCCCACGGAAATTATATCACAGCCTGTCTATGAAGCTCAAGAATGTAGGATTTTGTTACAAATCAGGTCTGGTTTAATTTAATGAACTCATATTAACAAGCTCCACGTTCCACGTCTTTCACTGTCTCTCAGCTGTGCAGTATTCATTAAAAAGAATATATGCAAATTTTAGCAGCATAAACAGAATTTAAAATAAGGAATAACACAACAAACACTGTGGAATGCTTTATTTTTTCCTTCAGGCTGAGATTTTTGTTTGCTGTACCTTATCCTCTACTTTGTCCTTTAAAATGCTGCCACAGCTTTGGTTAGAAAGAAAAGGCCACAACTTCACCACTCCAACAAAGGGGCCAGGAAGGACTTTTCTAGTGATATCCCATAAAACAGATCTTGGCCAGTGGATCAGTCCTGCCTTCAGTGAGGTCAGAAAGAGATGTGCCTGAAGGGCAAGGCTGCCCTCTCTGTCTGAATCCAAATCTTTCTTTCATGCATCAAGAACTCTTCATGGTGAAGTAGAAAAGCAGATGACATCTTCTTTCACTGCATCTCCAGTCAAAGAGCAAACCTCAGTGCACTCTGCAGTAAATTTCTTTCAACATTTACGTGAGATGAAATTGCTTCATCCTCTGACCTTTGCTCAACATGCACCCCTTCATCCAGCCACAGTTGCACATAACAGATGGACAATGCAGATGAAGTGCTTGTGTTGTACAACTGAGTGTTGTCTTTTTTCCTGAATGGTGCTCTGCTTCCTCTTCCTTTTATTTTTATGTGGGCAATTGAGTTTCGGCTATTGCCCCTTCCATGGTCTTCAACAGCTGTTATGCTAATGGATGCCCTTTCCTATGAAAGAATAGCAGTTCCATTGCATATACCTTCTATTTTTGTTACATGTATGATTTAAGAGTTCCTGTATGAATCCCAACAGGATTTAGTTATCTACCCTAATCACAAACTGCTGTCCTCTTTGGGCAGCCATTACAACAACAGGGGGAAAAATAACTTTATTCTTAGTCCTAAAACAGGCTGAATCTGTCAACAGCTTCTGTAAGGTGAAGGCAGTAATCCTCTGATGGCACAGCAGAAGAACGGGACCATCAACCTCAATACACTCTGTTGGCGAGCTGCCATAAATGAATTTGTAGTTGTGACCTTGCAGACCATGGGGTCTATCATCCTCTGTGTTTTAGGCCCTAGTCCAAATGAGCTCTGACCTCTTCTTAGGCATAGGGGAGTCAGTAGCCTTTTGCCAAGACCAAAAGCAGCTTGTTTTAATACACTTCTAGAAGGGCAAAATGAAGTTTAACTTAACTGAGTGGAGGCAAGAGAAGATGGGGATGGGAATGGGAAAAAAACAGATGTATCAAGTTTATGAATGGCTAAAACAAGGCATTGGTTGTGCTTTTTCTCAGTTAGAAGTATTGGCTGTTTAATTCTTTTATTTTATTTTATCATTTGCTAAGAAAAAATGAATTCATTATTCCATTTCATTAAATGGTAGATGTACATCATTTTATTTTATCAAATGAGAATTGGAGCAAAGTAGAAATTTAAGCTTAAAACCCATTCTTGTTGTTTAGGTGTATAATTCTTTTTCCTGCTTTGCATGCCTGGAACTAATGTGGCATTAAGTATATTCTAATTTTAAAGAATTTAATACATGCATAATCTGCTTTACAAGCAGAGATTAGATTTTTTCATATTAAAATAAATTGGGACAACTGAGAGGCATAACTTAGGGCATATTCATTTGAACAAAATAGGCAAAATCTTTCATTTTTAAAACATTCTTTTTAAAGCATTGATATACTATGTTTTAAAGAGCATTGTGTGAAGCTTTCATTGAACAGGACTCATATGTTTTGTTACTTGAAAAGAAAAATTAAGGCAATATGGCAACCTACAGGTAAGCTTGAATTTGTTGTGTACATTAATAGTTTTAATATTAAAAAAATATTTATATGCAGTTCAGTGCACCTGACTTGTTGCAGAATTGACTGTAAAAACAAAAAATAACTCTAAACTTTTAGAGATTTTTTGAAATAATCACAAATTCAGGATGTCTTCATCTGGGGTTTGGGGTTGCAGCTGAATCCCCAATGGCTAGAGCACTTACCTATGAAAATAAGCTCCCATAGAAAATTGTACCAAGTTCAGTATCCAAAAAACGACTGGTAGTGCTATACGGAATCAAAAGGCATTTTAAAAAATACTCTGTAATCTATATTATTGGAAAGGACCTTTAAAGGCCATCTAGGCCAACTCCCCTGCAACGAACAGAGACACCTACAGCTGGATCGGGTTCTTCAGAGCCTGGTCTAGCCTGACCTTGAATGCTTCCAGGGATGGAGCTTCCACCATACCTCTGGGCAACCTGATCCAGTGCTTCAACACCCTTATTGTAAAAAACTTTTTTCGTAAATCCTATCAAAATCTGTCCTCTTTTAGTTTGAAACCATTTCCCCATCTCTTATCACAACAGATCCTGCTAGAGTCTGTCCCCCTCTTTCTTATAGCCCTCCTTTGGATGCTGAAAGGCCACTAGCAGGTCTTCCTGGAGCTTTCTCTTCTCCAGGCTGAACAGTCCCAGATCTCTCAGCCTGTCCTCATAGGAGAGGTGTTCCATCCCTTGGATCATTTTTGTGGCCCTCCTCTGGACTCACTCCAACAGGTCCATGTCGCTCCTGTGCTGTGGACTCCACATCTGGACACAGTGCTCCAGGTGAGGTCTCACCAGTGCAGAATAGATGGGCAGGATCACCTCCCTCGCCCTGCTGGCCATGCTTCTTTTGACGTGGCCCAGGATACAGTTGGCTTTCTGGGCTGTGAGGGCACATTGATGGCTCATGTGTACCTTGCCATCCACCAGTACTCTCAAGTTCTTTTAAGCAGGTCTGTGGTCAATTCTTTTGTCCCCCAGCTTGTATTGATAGTGGGGGTTGCTGGAACCCAGGCACAAGACCTTGCACCTGGCTTTGTTGAACCTCATGAGGTTGTCCTGGGCCCACTGCTTGAGCCTGTGTAGGTCTGTCTGGATAACACACTGAGGTGTGTCGTCCGCACCACACGGGTTGGTGTCATCTGCAAACTTGCTGAGAGTGCACTCAATCCCACTGTTGATGTCATTGATGAAGATATTGAAGAGCATCCATCGCAGTGCTGACCCCTGAGGGACATCATTCATCACTGATTTCCTTTCAGACATTGAGCCATTGACAACCACTGTCTGGGTATGATCTTGCAACCAATTCCTTGTCCATCCAAATCCATATCTTTCCAATTTGGAGAGAAGGATGTTGTGGAGGACTGTGTCAAAGGCCTTATTGAAGTCCGGATAGATGACATCAGTGGCTCTTCCCTTGTCCATTGATGCAGTTACACCATCATAGAAAGCCACTAGGTTGGTCAGGCAGGACTTGCCCTTAGTGAAACCATGCTGATTCTCCTGTATCACCTCCCTCTTTTCCACGAGCCTTAACATAGCTTCTAGGAGGATTTGCTCCTTGATCTTTCCCGGTGCAGAAGTGAGGCTGGGAGGTCAGTAGTTCCCTGGGTCATCCTTTCTACCCTTCTTAAAAATGGGTGCGACATTGCCTTTTTTCCATTCACCAAGGACTTCACCTGACTGCTATGACTTTTCAAATATTTTTTGTTCTGTCCCCAAGTAATAGGAGTCAATATTAAAGCACACAGGCAGAAAATGATTTTACAGACATCAGAACTGACCTCTTCTTTTGTTGCAGAGGGTGAGTAAATCCCACCAGACTCCAGAGGAGCATGGCATTTCATGCTTGAAATAGGAGGGGAGTACCAGGGAAGTGGCCTACACTGGGACTCCTTTGTAAATATCACAAAATTCTTGTCAAAATAAAAATCAGGCTCCTTTCTGCGAATGATTGAAAAATATTCAATCTTCAGTGTTGGAGTCTCAGGTTACTACTAAAAGAACTCTCAGTCCAGATGTGAACCTTTCACAGTGTGTACTGTTTTATTTGCACCATATCTCTTTTATCAAATTATCACATAAAAAGCTGTCATAACAATTTCACATACTTTTCACCTAAGCGACTGTTTGTAGAGTAGATCTCGGCCACGGAATAATATTACAGTCCTAATCCTGTTTCCACTGATGTCCTCTGCAGACTTTCAAGTAAATACACTTGTTTCTGTCTCTCAGAAGTCATGAACAAGAATCCAGCCCTGTTCTTTCTTTCACACATACTCACACATGTGCAATTACATAGGATTACAAGTACTTATGCCTCAACAAAGTCACAGACAAGACACAACCTGTCCTCCTAATTTTCTTCCCTATGAAAAGTTCATTCAGGATTTGTTACAGAAACACAACCTGAATTGCATTTTGTTCCCTGCTATTTAATTGTCTTGGTGGCATGCATTTGTAACACCAGCTTGTTTGCACCTAATATGGGAGAATTTTGGATGCAAAGCAGGTTTCATATCATATCTTCTTATGAATCCTAATAATGCTCCTCTTTTTTTTTTTTCTTTTTTTTTTTCCCCCACCATTTCATGAAGAAAATGCTTTTCCTTTTTGTCGCTCCATTAAAAACTCCCTGTTCCCAGCCTGCCAGAGACATGCAACCGACTGTCCCTGGGCAGGGCACAACAGGACCTGCAGGGTGATGGCCAGAGGTGGCTGCAGGCTGAAGGCAGCCTTGCTGCTGGGGTGGCCTCCTCCCGCCTGACCTCCACCTGCAGTGCACAGCATGCACTGCTCAGTCCTGCTGAGCGCAGAGGCAGGCATGGGAGCCATTCCCAGGCAGTGACGGTAATAGGGCTGTTTAAGGCATCTTCTGTCCTGCGTGCTGCAGTGCAGTGTACAGTGTCAGATTACCACAAGCTGGTAAGACATAAGATATTTTCAAAATGACGCAGTGATGTTCCTGTGATAATGACAAATGGGGGACGCGAGTGGTGCTGAGCAGTCTCCAGGCAGTTACCTGCAGGAATTTACTTTCGCTGCTTTCTGGGAGGCAATAGAAGTAAAGCCACAGCCAGAAGTAGGCAGAGAGCAGATCTTTGGTATTAGAGTCAGGCTAAATCCATGCTACACAATTCATTTATATTTGAGGAGTATTTCAAATCTTACATTGAATTTATTTGCCAAATAGTCAAGGGATCACTGTTATTTTTCCCTCCAAGCTGGACCTGTATTACAGGAGAGAAGAACCAGTTTGCAAACACAAGTATCTCTGCTCTGTGCAGCAGTTGGCATCAAAACTTCTGTGTTTGTGTGTGCTTTTGATGTAAAAAGGGCCATGAACCACGTATCAGAAAACATAACCCGAATGCATTCCAAAAAATTATCACGATCAGGAAACATAACCTGAATGTGCTCCAAAAAATTATCACAGATTAAGTGGGGACGTAATATACATGTGAAATTTCATGGAAATAGATTCTACCTGCTTTGCGGAACTGCAGATCTTTGTGGATTGTTTGCTTACACTTACTATTTATTTATTTATGTATTTTACATAGGAAACATATATGTAAAGAAGAGGCTGTGGTCACAGGTTGATCTCTGAATTTGCCAAGGCAGACGCTGAGTGCTTGCTGTACTGCAGCAAAAGGGCACCGCAAGCATCCCCGCAGGGGCTTTGCTTTGGTCCAGAGAGCAGCAGTAGCAGTGCATGCAGCCAGCAGCGCTGCTTTTTGGAAGGGGACAACCTCCTGGTTGCATCCGGTGGGCTCTGGAGCCACTTGAGCAGCCCATGTGGCCACCAGTGTCACCACTGCTCTCTGTCACAGACACCCACACACACCTGGCGCTGCCATAGGTGTAATCGCAGCCCAAGGGAGGAGTATGGAAAAGCTGAACACCACATTGATATGCTTATAAATGTGTTTACAATTAGATGTTTTTACAAAAAGAGGAGGGCAGAAACCATTCACAAAGGAAAACAGATGCTTACATAAGTTTTGAATAACCTTTCAAAAATGGGTATTTTCTTCTAATTATGCTTTTAGTTATGTGTAAGCAATGAAGCACTTTATCAAATAAAAGCCAGTAACTTGATACAGGAGTATGATAAAACCTGTTTGGAATAAATCAGGCGAAAAATTTAGGAGATGCATTGTTGGATGAGCTGCCTTTTATAAGAGCTAACCTTGCAGACACTTCAGGCACGTTCTCCGTTATTCCATGAAGCAGTTATCTTTAAAACAAGTTAGTGAAAGTTTATACATAAGTATAGGATCCATATTCCAATGCAAGTACGTGAGTCATCTGCACAGGTTAAACAGAAGATGCAGGTATTCCAGTCTGCTTCGTAATTCAGATCATTTGTATGCATTTGTTAATGCGATTTATAACCATATTTGCACTTTGAAATAAAAAGCGGACTCCAAAAGGAGATACTAATATCTCTTTAAATATATAGGTTTATTTTTCATTCTGAAACTGCTTGACCTGTGCAATACCTGGTTCTATACACATGCAAATAAATTTAAGGCTTAATCTTTAATAACATACGCTATAAACATTCAAGATTTGCTAAAATTATCAAATCAACATTAGGGAACTAAAAAGAACAACCTACTTCAGCAACAACAACAGAAAAATAACCTGCTTTAATTTAAAAGATTCCTAGGAGAGGAGACATTTTATTAAATGAAAAAATTCCGGGAATGATCAGATTTTCAGAATAGACCAAAACATTATTTTGAACTATATTTATAAAATATTTAGCTGTCTGCTAGAAAGGAAAAAATATAGTTTTATTTGACATATTTATAAATCATTGTCAAAACCTTTATTGAGGTTTCTGGTAAACTTTATTTATAGTAACACTGAACAAACAATTGTTGCTATATTCATTTTTCCATTAATAATTAAATGGTTGTTTCCTTCAAAATCTTATTTAAATTAGAAACTTATACCTTTCCTATGCATATATATGCAAATACTGTTCCAAAGCCAGACAATTTTCCTGTGTTTGTTTTTGGAGTTTTTACAATGGACCTTTTTTCTTTCTAGAATTTACTTATTTTTGAATGCAGCTGTGACAAAACAGCAAAATGTTAAGGCTGCTGCCTCATTGTGTGGTGGCAGTCAGGCAATACATTCTGTGTGCTTTTAAAGAACAAATCATTATTGTAGCTGATTAGAGTTTAAATAACTTTATAAAGTAAAATTTAACTACCATGATTTAAGGTGCTGGACAAGAAGTAAAGTTACTTGGGTTTGAATCTATACTGTTACTTTTGAAGAAAGCTATAAAACACTGCAGCTGTTCCCATGCATCCATGCATGTGTGCTTTCTGAATATAGATTTTTCTGTGTTGTATCATGGTCATTTCTTGTTAAATACTAAATTGATCACGTCACTGAAGCTACTTCTTTGAAACTTAACTTTGAAATTAAATAAAAGTTGCTCATAAAATAGCACATAACAAAAATAACACATTTTTCTAAAATTAGTCCTTCATGTATTTCTATAATGTTGGTACAGCAATACACTATGCAAAAAAATATATGAAAAATTATAAACTTAATAAATTCTAGATGCAATTTTTTTTAATGTTCTTTATGCATATACTTGAATACAGGACATTACAATGTCAAAAGAGTTTATGAAAGTTTTTCATATGAACTACCATGATTTGATTGCAAAATGTAGAGATAGTTAACCTCTGCAGTAGATTGTGCTAAAAATAAGTAAAACACAAAGCATATTAAAACTGTTTGTTTGCAAATGTGTTTTAATTGGCAAAAATCCTCCAATCTTTTCATTTGATACTCTTTGGCTTGCATCTCTCTTAGTGAAAAATTCTGTATACAAAAAATTATTTATGACCAATAGAAATCCTCTTCTTTATTTTGAGAAAACCTGATATCTTCGTTACAGCAAAATGTATTATGAATCATCACAGAGATCAAGTGGTTGTATTTGAATAGCTATGGCCTATTTATTTTTAAACTAATGATACGATGTCTAGTTTATATTAACATCCCAGTTATTACTAACCTATGTGTTTGCTGCACATGCTTAACACTTTACAATATAGTTTCACTTCCAACTCTGCAATAAGAAAGCCACGTTTTGTATATTAGAGAACACTTAGGGAAAATATCCTGACTTGTAAATAGACTTAGACTGCGTAATTTAGACTTAAACAGCATTTGTAAAGCTATGGATAATTATTTTCAAAACAGTGATTAATAAGTGTCCATTTTCATGCCATCATTGGTAATAGATGAATCTCACTTGGGCACCCTGCCATTTTGTTTAATACAAGTGTATCCTAGTGTAAAAAGGAGCTTGCTATACTTATCTCTAATAGTGAATGATTTCTTTCCCTCTTCCTGAGGACACTTTGCACCCAATATTCTCAAATCCTATAATGCTACAGGCTAACAAATAAGTGAACAACAACGTAGGTAGCAGGTTACATTTATGTGTAGGTGTATGTTCTCTAGAAGACATGCAGAAGATAACTGTATATTTTAGACTTGTAACTACGCAAAACGAAGACATCTAAGTGTAGGAACAGACAAAAAAAATTGCATTTAAGTAAAATATTGCTATCTCACAGAGCAATATGCTGTAAAGTATCGTTGCATTTTCAGAAATTGGGAGGAAAATTAATCTTTCTTGTTGATGTAGTTGTCAATCTTGGAAATGCAAAAAGAAAAATCTGTCTTTTTACAATGTTGCAATTAATACTAGTGACTTTTGCTGTTTTTATTGTACGTATGCATTTTATGTATTTAATTCTATTTTCAAGCAATGGTACCGTATGAGACTGACAACAATTTGTCCTGATTCATGGCTTAGGAGGAGCAGCTGATTAATCCCTTGTCAACAGTCTTGACCCTATGCAGAAAATAGAACCAGAGAAGGTCTGCTTAACAATATATCAAGGGTACAGTTGCTTATTTTCTCTGGTGTGTAAAATCTATAAATCACCTGTAAATGCAGAGCAAGTTAGGACAGTTCAGTCATTATCACTTTTATCCCTTTCTTTTCCTGGTGCAGTAAACGTGTTTCTTCTTGAGAATATTTTAGTGTAAAACTACTAGCACATTGTCATCATGTCTTTTTCTGTATTCTATAAACATATATAAAAGGTGTACGTATTAATTTGTTGCTTTAGATTAATCTTTCCATGAACATCAAGATCTGCATGGCACAAAGGCACCTCAGTCACTTCCTTAAAATGCTCAAACGTCACAGCTTAGTGCCTTGAGTGCTAGCTCACGTGAGTAGGCTTTACTCTTCTGAGCAGACCTATGCGCTTCAGTTGGGCCATTTATCCTAACAAGAGCTTGCAGAATTGGAGCCTTTCAGCAAGGCACTTAAAGAGGTTTTTTTTCAAGCTATAAGAATTTCAGGACATCATTTTAATTGTTTAACATCTGTATAGGATTTCCATTCCTCCAGAAATGTACGTTAAAAATTGCCTGCTCTTCTACTAATGTTTTTGCTTAAGTACAAACATATAGTATCTCATTTATGTTTGTCTGAAATTTCTGGGTAAACCAGATGAAATAAAATGTACATAACGTGAAATAATAGTCATTTAAAATGTGGTCATGGGCAAGAGAGAACAGAATGTACGTATTTTCTTTTTTAGTACAGAAGCATAGTGACTCACCAAAGCCAGTTTGGAAATACTAATGAAATTTTAAAATTTAAGGTGAGCAATTTTATATGGCAGCTCCAGGAAAGAATATTCCTGTTATTATTGTAAGGTATGTACCACTAGGAAAAAAACAACAACAACAAAAACTGTACATAATGTAACTAAATAAAGCCAAAATCTGTGTAAATCTTCTCATGTAAACTGCATAATAGCACTTCAAATGGCCCCTTTCTGTCATCCACTGTAACCATCACATTCCCATTTCTGCTGCAGTCAGGTGAACTGTCAAAGAGCTATTACGGTTGGCTGCATAGAATTCCGAGGAAAGACAAATCTGTGCAATTTTCTCCTTGGACAATAAATGGTTCTTTTGGTGCCTTTAGGTTTTCCTAAACAATTTTGGTAAAGAAAAAACGAGTTTTTAATTTTTTTTTTGCTTATTTTTTACATGCACATGATAATGCAAGGGTCTTTATTTGGGCTGAAACCTTTACTGTGAATGTGTAGCTCTTTGATGGATGCACATTAGCATTCCAGTATGAGGGTAAGATTTATATATTATTTCCTTTTCTGATACATAATATAGCTTCAAGTAGATGCTTAAGACAGTATGACGGCATGTTATATTTTAGTATGGGTTTTTTTTTTCACTATTAAAAGAATGGGCACACAGTGATTGGAACAACGAAATATATATACAAATGCAAAAATCATCCAATCTATTATTAAAAGCTAATAACAACCCTAAAATATTAAATGTGCTTAGTCTTTCATGCCTGCTTAAAATACTGCATGCTCAGAAGTGAATACATTATTGTGATGTGTAATACTGCATCTTCTGATAAGCCTTATCTCATAAATAAAAAAAATGTATAAATGATGCGCTTCTGAACGGTTTTTCTTCACAGGGAAGTGTTTTGTCCATTCTGGTGAGGTACGTTGTATAAGCAAAACGAGAGTTTGATTATGTCTTTCATACAGTTAATAAGCACGTGGTCGTCAGAAACCACAACGAGGTTTCTTGCTGGTTGTTTTCATCTTCTATAAAAAATTAAGGTGTTTCAGGACTGACCTTTCTTCTGTTGAGTCATCTTCCTTTTTTTCAGTTCAATTTGCCTTACTGATCATAACATAAGCCAGAATTTTTATATCCCTAGAAAGAGGGGAAAAGACAACTCGTACCTTTAATTTTTTAAGTTCGATTTTTCTGTTACTTATGTACATGAGTTTGTTGAACTTTGAGACATTTCAAATAAAAAAATGAATTTTAATTATAAATAACACCTTCTCATGCCTCTCAATTTCCTCACAGCAAAAGCCTGGTTTGGGTCTACTTATTTATAGCTCTTCTAATTAGTAATTATTAAAGTAGACATTATTTATATCTAATGCAGAGCTATATTAGAGTAGAAATTGAGCTACGCTCACTGTTTTTACTCATTTAGAAATCAAAATTTTATTTTGCTTCTTCTTTCTTTGCTTTGCTTACTGTATTCCACACTTATAACTGCACCTCCGTATACAGTGTTCTGGGTGTAGCTCCATAAACAAACGTAACATAAACAAGGAATGGTCCCAGCCCCAAAGAGTATACATTTATGATCGAAACTTCAGTTCTGAAGCACTGTCATAGAATTCATGAAAGATAAAACAATGCGATGCAGAGAACGCAGTCCTTAGCCCCAGAGCTGGCTTCTGCTGTTTTCCATACACCGCGTTACAGAAGAAGAGCCTTTCAGTGCATTTGCTAATCTGATGATTATTCCTTCTTTTATTTCCCCCACAGAGGGTGGGGGGAAAAGATGTAGATGTATCATCTACAAAGATACTCAATTATTTTTACTGATATTACAGTTTGGAAAATGCTGTTTGCAAGCTTATTTGCTCCTGTGTTGTGTTCATAAGCAGAATATTGTTCATTTCTGCATATCTGCTAGACTGGACAAATCAAGGTGACAATCCATGGTTAACTCTGTCGGGCCCTTTGTCCTGCTGCCTCTGTGGATCGAAGTACAATAGGAACAAAGTGGAATATATAACCGTCCAGCTGCTTGGCTGTGACAGCGCGGCCCCGTTCCGCAGTGCCCCAGCCCCTGCGTGTGCACTGATAGCCAGGCCACACGATGACAATGCAAATCATGTGAAAGCTCTTCTACGAGATGATAAAACAATTGTGGCGAGAGGAGGCGAAATATCAGACTTGCCTTGAAAAATAAAAACTGATAAAATGCTCTGTTTTGGTCCCGTTGCTACATTCAGATGTAGGGCCCGTTTTTAACTGCAGTGTGCTTCTAGGGATGCAGATAGGCTGGTATGCTTAAATCCATCATATGATGCCTGCTTACAGAGCTCTGCATTGATGTTACTTTTAAGGCAGTTTATATTTCATTTAAGCGTGCAATTAATCATCTTTACAGTGGTGATGTGACTGGCATCAGCAGCGTTATTTAATTAAATTTGAAATTATTGTACAGTAAATACAGGCTTCCAACTAGCCAGTCCAAATTAAATGCTGAGGTCTATTTCTTACCCATGGTGTTTCCAATTTAAATGTTCATCCAAAAGGTTACACTTCACGGGTTGAAATCATTTTTATGTTCTAACCATTGCTAAACCTAAAGATCAACTGTACGTGAGTCCTGTGCATCTATTAGCTGTAGGAATGTGTACACATTATCTGTATCTCTCATACTCCATTTTATATTAGCGATTTTATGACTGATGCTCCTTAAGCACCATTTTTCTCCCGATACTTTATCTCTTCTGTCACGTCAGCACTGAGCTGCTTTTACAAAAAAAAAAAAAAAAAAAAGGGCCCTTCCTCCATTTTGTTTCAGCCTGGTAATCAAACAATTAGCCCACAAAATGGAGGTCCTCGGCTCTGCTTTTCATCCAGCTTGTTACCTCGGGTGGGCTTCACCTGCGTGACAGCAGCGGGCAGAGCATTCCACTTTCACCCATTTTGTGGGCCTCTGAAGGGTGTTTCCACGATGACCCATAAGTGAGCACCACACAGGGGGATGCTGGAGGAGGGACATCATCCTGGTGTCAGTGCTGGAGGTTACGCTCGGCACCTGCGCTACCTGCAAATCCTGCCCGTGCTACATGAGAAAGCATGCAGCTATGCTCCAGCCGATCACTAATTTTGTAGTGACCTGGAAATGTATGGTGAGCCCAACTTGAAGTGGTGGGAGCATTGCTATTTTTCACCTTGTCATCTCTTTCAAAAAGAGAAAGAGGAAAAAGAAACCAAACCAAACCAAACCAAACCAAACCAACAACACCATTTGTTTTATGTTACAGCTTTCCACAGACAATTCACAACATGTCTAGCAAGGAATCAGACCAGAAATACTGTCTCACTCCTATCATATATATAATACACCTTTTGAATACTGGAAAATCTGTCATCCGTTAAGTGCAGCTCAGGTCTTCTGTGTGAAAAGCACCAGCCTTTTT